>JACCGJ010001437.1:0-76077 GCA_013407085.1 Atriophallophorus winterbourni | reverse complement strand
GCGTAGAATCCCCCTTCAACCAGCTACCTGAAAATCAGGCAGATGCACTGCGAAACGGTATATCTAGTATTATCATAAAACAACAACCAGAAAGGATGAACCTTACCACTACTTAAATTCCGAAGAGAAGAGGAAATAGTGATAATTAAGGCAGATAAAAGCAAGGCAACAGTGATTCTCTCTAAAATGATTATAGAGATAAGGCAGAGTCACCTTGCTGAAGGTCCGTATCTAGTTATTGACAACCGTAGAGCTACGACCATTATGAATAACCGTAAGACTGTTGTTCCAAAATCTGCTCAGATACCCAGGTTCTATGGACATCCGAAGATACATAAGCTATGCGTTCGATTGAGGCCCATTGTGACGACAGTTGATCCCCAACACACGAATTGGCTAAGCACCTTGCTCAGCTTTTGAAACCACTGATTGGAACAAGAATTCTTTTATTAAAAACTCGTTTGATTTTGTTCGTCGCTTAAGTACCGTAACAGTCGGGGAGGATGAGCTGATGGTTAGTTTTGACGTAAGCTCCTTGTTCACGAATGTTGACACTACAAGCGCTTTCGAATTATCGAGGAAGCCACTCAACTCCGATATGACCTTGAAGGATCGTATCAACTAGAGTGTATAACAAATCATCAACGGTGTAGCAATTTGCCTAAATATGAATCACTTCTTATTATATGGACAAGCAAAACGATGTTTTATTGATGGGATCACCTAGTTCCCCATTGCTGGCGAATATGTACATGAAGCACTTCGAAAGGATAGCTTCGAGTGACGAAGCGTTAAAACAAATAATATGGTGGCACTATGTCGACAATTCATTCCTCATCATAAAGCGAAACAGACTAGAAGCATTTCATAGTTAACTCAATGATTTAAATCCGAAAATCCAGGTCAGAAAAGAAACCGAGTCTACGGAAGGAACACTTCCGTTCTTAGACTGACTCGGCAAGATAGCGACAAGATAAGAACAAAGGTATATTGTAAGCCAAACGACACGGATGCCATTTTCAGTTTCACATCTGGGCACCATAAAAGGGTATTTCAGTCCGTAGCAAAATCGATATTCTACAACGTTGACCGCCTCTCCAGCGATGATGCGATAAGAGACTAGTCAGTCGCCGACTTGCAAATCATGGTTACACCAAGAGCTTAATTAGGCGCCAATTGAACCGAGTTAAGCGTCCGCAACCGAAAACGGAAAATGTTTGGTGGACTACGGTATCTCTAACCATATGTCAAAAGCGCCTCCGAACGCATAAGTCAAATCTCAAATAACGAAGAAGAAGTATTAGAGTAACATATAAGGGAGGTAGAACTCTCCGCTCCGTAATAATACATCCCAATGAAAAGACTCCTCTAGGTTGTGCGGGTGTTTATATTGGGCAAACGTCTAGAGAACTTTGCACATGGGTTAACGAACACAGGAAACGAGTAGAAATGCAACCCCGCAATCCCAGTGAATATCAATCACTGATTCGTGATTCTGCCTTAGCTGAACACGTGCTAGACACTGGACACCCCGTAGATCTTGATAACGTGGAAGTGATAAGATGGGGTGTAAAATCTTATAAGGAAAGACTTCACGCCGAGGCTGTTCAAATAACAAAGGCTGGGGCGAATGCGGTGAACAAGATGGACGGGGCGGATATCTCGGTTCGGTTCGGCAGCGTATAAGGATTAACTAACATCACACCTAATACGCACATGATTACGTAAGCAGTGTGACAGCAGACGCTGACCTGTACAATTAATAAACAATTAGGGATGAACACAGCAATTAGGATGTGCGATCAATTATCTTGATCTCCCCTGTCTAGCTTAGAGAAATCAGGATTGGTTAAGAAAATGCCATTTAAACTTGAACACTTCGTACCGACACCCTCGGTCTGACGAATCTTCTGTGTTCAGAAGCGGGAAGTTACCAAAATCTTGCTATAACCGATTCATTTTAAAATTTATTTTCATGATTATGGACTTCAGATCGGTCAAGTTTTCAAATACATGGTTGAAGTAGTGTTCCATGATATAAAAATTTAGATTCAAATAATTAAATGGTATAAAAAGCAACATGCTCAACAACAACCATAGGATGGTAAAAATTGAAATGATAAACAAGATAAGAAATTGAATTAAGCAGTGTATAAGTTTTGGGGAAACGAATAAATCAATAAAAAAATTCGTAAAATTTCGTTTTAAATTCGTGCAATCTAGTGGAAGGTTAAAGGAAAACTGTTCCAAGTAAAACACACGGACAGAGTAAAAAATACCTTCTACTGTTTAGGCGGGAATGGGATACCACCAGCACATATTCATGGGTCCGATAATTTCTCGTAACCCTTCGCGCGAATAAATCGTGTATTCCTTATGTATTATCGCCCAATCAGTTAACATGAAGACTTTATATTTGTCTTAGTATTTGATATGCTTTCAACCTTCTTGGTGCTGGTTAAAATACGAAGATGTTTTGATAATTATCAGATAACGTGTTTGTTAAACTAACCAAAATTATTTTCGAATTGCATGAGAATTCACGAATGGCGATATTGCTCACACCGGACTCGTTTAAACGTTAACAGTTGCGTCATTCCAGTCTGCCGCATCTTCAAACTCTCGCGTTTCAGCTTGAAACACTCAGCGGTGAGTTCTTGCTTACATCATCAAAAACGTCATACGGTTTATTTGCACAAATTTGATGTTAAAGTATAATGAATTTCTAATGTATTATTGCCCATTCAGTTACCATGAAGCCTCTATTTTTGTCTTAGTATTTGATATGAATTTAGCATTCATGGTGCTGGTTGAATTACATAGACTTTTTGATAATCATCAGATTACTTGTTTGTAAGACTAACCAAGATTATTTTCGAATTGCATGGGAATTCACGAATGGTGATATTGTTCAGACATGACTAGTTTAAACGTTAGGAGTTGCGTCATTCCAGTCTGCTGCATCTTCAAACTCGCGCATTTCAGCTTGAAACATTCAACGGTGAATTCTTGCTTACATCATCAAAAAACTTCAAACGGTTAATTGGCATTTATTTGATGTTATAGTGTAGTGCATTCTTAAGGTAATATTGCCCAATCAGTTAACATAAAAACTTTATTCTTGTCTTAGTATTTGATATGATTTTAGCATTCATGGTGCTGGTTGCAATACATAGACTTTTTTGATAATCATCAGATTACTTGTTTGTAAAACTAACCAAGATTATTTTCGAATTGCATGGGAATTCACGAATGGCGATATTGTTCAGACATGACGAGTTTAAACGTAAGGAGTTGCGTCATTCCAGTCTGCTGCATCTTCAAACTCGCGCATTTCAGCTTGAAACATTCAACGGTGAATTCTTGCTTACATCATTAAAAAAACTTCAAACGGTTTATTGGCATTGATTTGATGTTAGAGTGTAGTGCATTCTTGAGGTAATATTGCCCAATCAGTTACCATAAAGACTTTATTTTTGTCTTAGTATTTGATATGATTTTAGCATTCATGGTGCTGGTTGCAATACATAGACTTTTTTGATAATCATCAGATTACTTGTTTGTAACAACTGACCAAGATTATTTTCGAATTGCATGAGAATTCACGAATGGCGATATTGCTAAGACATGACTCGTTTAAACGTTAGGAGTTGCGTCATTCCAGCCTGCTGCATCTTCAAACTCGCGCATTTCAGCTTGAAACATTCAACGGTGAATTCTTGCTTACATCATTAAAAAACTTCAAACGGTTTATTGGCATTGATTTGATGTTAAAGTGTAGTGCATTCTTAAGGTAATATTGCCCAATCGGTTAACATAAAGACTTTATTTTTGTCTTAGTATTTGATATGATTTTAGCAATACATAGACTTTTTGATAATCATCAGATTACTTGTTTGTAAAACCAACCAAGATTATTTTCGAATTGCATGGCAATTCACGAATGGCGATATTGTTAAGACATGACTCGTTTAAACGTTAGGAGTTGCGTAATTCCAGTCTGCGGCGTCTTCAAACTCGCGCATTTCAGCTTGAAACATTCAACGGTGAATTCTTGCTTACATCATCAAAAAACTTCAAACGGTTTATTGGCATTGATTTGATGTTATAGTGTAGTGCATTCTTAAGGTAATATTGCCCAATCAGTTAACATAAAGACTTTATTTTTGTTTTAGTATTTGATATGATTTTAGCATTCATGGTGCTGATTGCAATACATAGACTTTTTTGATAATCATCAGATTACTTGTTTGTAAAACCAACCAAGATTATTTTCGAATTGCATGGGAATTCACGAATGGCGATATTGTTCAGACATGACTAGTTTAAACGTTAGGAGTTGCGTCATTCCAGTCTGCTGCATCTTCAAACTCGCGCATTTCAGCTTGAAACATTCAACGGTGAATTCTTGCTTACATCATTAAAAAACTTCAAACGGTTTATTGGCATTGATTTGATGTTATAGTGTAGTGCATTCTTAAGGTAATATTGCCCAATCAGTTAACATAAAGACTTTATTTTTGTCTTAGTATTTGATATGATTTTAGCATTCATGGTGCTGGTTGCAATACATAGACTTTTTTGATAATCATCAGATTACTTGTTTGTAAAACTAACCAAGATTATTTTCGAATTGCATGGGAATTCACGAATGGCGATATTGTTCAGACATGACTAGTTTAAACGTTAGGAGTTGCGTCATTCCAGTCTGCTGCATCTTCAAACTCGCGCATTTCAGCTTGAAACATTCAACGGTGAATTCTTGCTTACATCATTAAAAAACTTCAAACGGTTTATTGGCATTGATTTGATGTTAAAGTGTAGTGCATTCTTAAGGTAATAATGCCCAATCAGTTAACATAAAGACTTTATTTTTGTCTTAGTATTTGATATGATTTTAGCATTCATGGTGCTGGTTGCAATACATAGACCTTTTTGATAATCATCAGATTACTTGTTTGTAAAACTAACCAAGATTATTTTCGAATTGCATGGGAATTCACGAATGGTGATATTGTTCAGACATGACTAGTTTAAACGTTAGGAGTTGCGTAATTCCAGTTTGCGGCGTCTTCAAACTCGCGCGTTTCAGCTTGAAACATTCAACGGTGAATTCTTGCTTACATCATCAATAACGTCACACGCTTTATTAGCATTTATTTGATGTTAATGTATGGTGCACTTCTAATGTATTATTGTCCATTCAGTTTCCATGAAAACCTCATTTTTGGCTTAGTATTTGATATGATTTTAGCATTCATGGTGCCGGTTAAAATACATAGACTTGGTTGAAAATCATCAGATTACTTGTTTGTAAAACTAACCAAGATTATTTTCGAATTGCATGGGAATTCATGAATAGCGATATTGCTCAGACATGACTCGTTTGAACGTTGGGAGTTGCGTCATTCCAGTCTGCTGCATCTTCAAACTCGCGCGATTCAGCTTAAAACATTCAACGGTGAGTTCTTGCTTACAAAATCAAAAACGTTTATTGTTTTTGTTAGCCAATATTTGATGTTGAAGTCTAGTGCATTCCTATTGTATTATTGCCCAATCAGTTAACATGAAGACGTTATTTTTGTCTTAGTATTTGGAATGCTTTAAACATTCATGGTGCCGGTTAAAATACATAGACTTGCTTGATAATTATCAGAATACTTGTTTGTAAAACTAACTGAGATTAATTTCCAATTGCATGGAAATTCACGAATGGCCATATTGTTCAGACATGACTCGTTTAAACGTTGGGAGTTGCGTCATTCCAGTCTGCTGCATCTTCAAACTCGCGCGTTTCAGCTTGAAACATTCAACGGTGAGTTCTTGATTACATCATCAAAAACGTCAAATGGTTTATTGGCATTGATTGGATGTTAATGTATAGTGCATTCCTAATGTATTATCGCCCATTCAGTTTGCATGAAGACTTTATTTTTGTCTTAGTATTTGATATGATTTTAGCATTCATGTTGCTGATTGAAATACATAGACTTGTTGGATAATCATCAGATTACTTGTATGTAAAACTTACCATGATTATTTTCCAATTGCATGGGAATTAACCAATGACCATATTGTTCAGACCTGACTCGTTTAAACGTTAGGAGTTGCGTCATTCCAGTCTGCTGCATCTTCAAACTTGCCCGTTTCAGCTTGAAACATTCAACGGTGAGTTCTTGCTTACATCATCAAAAACGTTATACGGCTTATTTGACTTGATTTGATGTTAAAGTATAGTGCATTCTTAATGTATTATCGCCCATTCAGTTAGCATGAAGACTTTATTTTTGTCTTAGTATTTGATATGATTTTAGCATTCATGATGCTGGTTGAAATACACGGACTTGTTTGATAATTATCAGAATACTTGTTTGTATAACTAACCAAGATTATTTTGGAATTGCATGGGAATTCAGGAATGGCGATATTCCTCACACCGGACTCGTTTAAACGTTAAGAGTTGCGTAATTCCAGTATGCTGCATCTTCAAACTCGCGTTTCAGCTTAAAACAATCAACGGTGAGTTCTTGCTTACATCATCAATAACGTCAAATCGTGTATTGGCATTTATTTGATGGTAATGTATAGTGCATTCCTAATGTATTATTGCCCATTCAGTTAACATGAAGACTTTATTTTGTCTTAGTATTTGATATGATTTTAGCATTCATGTTGCTGATTGAATTACATAGAATTGTTTGATAATCATCAAAATACATTTTTGTAACAACTGACCAAGATTATTTTCGAATTTTATGAGAATTCACGAATGGCGATATTGCTCACACCGGACTCGTTTAAACGTTAACAAATTGCGTATTTCCAGTCTGCTGCATCTTCAAACTCGCGCGTTTCAGCTTGAAACATTTAACGGTGAGTTCTTGCTTACAGCATCAAAAACGTCAAATCGTGTATTGGCATTTATTTGATGTTAACGTATAGTGCATTCCTATTGGCGATATTGTTCAGACATGACTGGTTTAAACGTTAAGAGTTGCGTCATTCCAGTCTGCGCATCTTCAAACGCGCGTTTTAGCTTGGAACATTCAACGGTGAGTTCTTGCTTACATAATCAAAAACGTCACACGCTTTATTGGCATTGATTTGATAGTAATGTATAGTGCATTCTCAATGTATTATTGCCTATTCAGTTAACATGAAGACTTTAATTTTGTCTTAGTATTTGATATGATTTTAGCATTCATGGTGCTGGTTGAAATACATACAATTCTTTGATAATTATCAGAATACATTTTTGTATCAACTGAACAAGATTATTTTCGAATTGCATGGGAATTCACGAATGGCGATATTGTTCAGACTTGACTCGTTTAAACGTTAGGAGTTGCGTCATTCCAGTCTACTGCATATTCAAACTCGCGCGTTTCAGATTGAAACATTCAACGGTGAGTTCTTGCTTACATCATCAAAAACGTTAAACGCTTATTGGCATTTATTTGATGTTAACTTATAGTGCATTCCTAATGTATTATTGCCTATTCATTCAACATGAAGACTTTATTTTTGTCTTAGTATTTGATATGATTTTAGCATTCATGGTGCTGGTTGAAATTCATCGATTTGTCAAATAATCATCATGTGCAGATCGACAAATGACATTAAGATTCTTATCCCATAGGCGTATAACAAGGGCATATTCTCGCTTCCACGCGGTTCGCAATTTGCTTTGCTTTGCTTCTGAAGCACGCTTTCAGGACGAGTACAGAAGGCATTTACTTACGCTTGCTGATTGATGGCAAGCTTTTCTACTCAAATCGGTTAAGAGCACAAACCAAGCCACGGGATGTGCTGATTCGTGTGCTGCTGTTTGCCGACGATACAGTCATTATTGTTCACTCCCAAAATTAACTACAGTCGCTAATGGACTGTTTTTAATCGACAAGCAAGGACTTTAAGCTAACAATTAACTTGAACAAGACCAAAGTTCTTGGTCAAGAGATTGTTTAGCCTCCAATCATCAGTGTTGAAAACTGTCAGCTTGATCCAGCACATCATATCTTGTTTAAATAACTGCGAATAACCACTGTCTAGACACGGAGAGTGATAAGCTGATTAGTAGAACTGCTGTCATTTTGTCCCAATTGAAATCTCGTGTTTAAGGTAACGACAAGTTGACGATAAAGAAAACGATGATGGCATTCAGCGCGTGCGTACTAAATGCTTTACTGTACGGCAGTAAACCTGGACCACCCACGCGAGACACTAACGGGAGCTAAACGCTTTCCATCTAAGAAACATTCGTCGTATTTTAAACATATCGTGGATGGACAAAGTGACTAATGCGGAAGTGGTTTTAAAAGCTGGTCTACAGAGCATGTTCACCTACTAAGACAGCGCCATTTGTGCTGACTTAGTCACATCTTTTGCTGTTGGCCTACTTCGGTAAATGCCGACGATGGATGTACATCATAATCTAATGAATTTTCATGTTCTACAGCATTTAGACTAACTAAACAGTCAGATTCGGGAGGAGCAATCTCTCCTGCAGCGCTTGCAACGATAGGTAGAACTCGGTAGTGGGCTGTCAGATGCAAGCCGGTGGCGTGAACCAGAAAATTCATGCGGTTGTGATGAACATTAATGGCTGACATCGACCAAACGAGGCTAACAACAACATAAATGAATGCTCCATTCAATTAAGCACATGTAATTTAGATCATGTTCAACATAAAAAAGGACACTGACATTAAACAGCTCAATTTGAATATGTGTAGGTGTTGTTCATAAAAGCTACTGATACCTTAACTTGTTCGCAGCAAAATCTTGTTATTTGCGGATGACATCAAGCTGTGGACAAAAGTACGCACAGCAGAAGATTGCAAACAGCTTTAGCTGGACCTCAATGCCTGACAGGACTGGTCAGTTAGAAATGAACTACCTTTCAATTTCAGTAAATGCAATGTATTGACTGTTGGAAGACATTTCGAGTTCTCTCACACTCTTGGTTCCCATATTCTTGAAAGCACTGACGAGGGGAAGGACTTGAGTTTGTGGGTGAGCAGCACGTTGAAACCGTCACAAACGCCACAGCTGTCTATGAAAAGAGTACTGCTTCTGCTAAAACGCGTGTTCGGTAGTTTCACGAAGCAAACTGTTCATCAAATTAATACGTACTTGAGACCAACCATGGAGTATGCGGTTCAGACTTGGTCACCCTGGCAACAGAAGGATATCAGCCTCTTGCAGAGAATATATCATCGGATCACCAAGCTCGTACATGGTCTTAAGCATAAACAATACGAAGATCGAACTACAAGCCTCAATCTCTTCGACTCTCGCTACCGCCGTGCAATGAAATTCTAAGTATGTCGCAAAATCGCACAGTGCTTAGGCAGTGTGGTGCGTAACCCAGACTGGTGAGTACTTTGGGGTAGATAAATGCTGCCAGTTTATGTCGAATGGAGGTCATTCAATTTAATGAGACAAATGCGATGTCAGTGAACAAGAGGAGATAAAGAGGTATCATGATATGTAGTGAGACAAGTGAAATGTCGCAGTCATGGGTGCACGTGCCTCACCCAATACGATCAAACTCCCCTCCTCACTTCATGAGATAGAGCATTTAGTTCACTCCATCCTCCTAGAGTCAGCACACTTTCGTTCAAGCACATTGAACGTGTCATTCTGGATGGAACTTAATTGAAGCAGACCGTAAACGTGAAACATTCGCTTGAATATTTTTCAACATTGAATATATTATGCTTAGAGTTGCATCACTATCCATAGTCAAGCTGTTCTTTCTAACCCTAGCTCATTTAGAAACATAGTAGTTAGGAAGCCCACGAAACAACAATTAACGTTGGTCAATAAAAATAATAGGAGTCCACACGGTCTCAATTATCGAACTCAAGTTACATACCGCCTTATGCAGTATAACCGCACCCCATCGACTATGACTGGCTTCATAAACCTTCCCCTTACCCAACTGGCCATTATACACAACCGTTTTATTATTCTGAATACATGACTCGAAAAATCCCATGGTACAACCGATACGCACCCTAATTCACACGCCTTCTTATGACCATGCGTTTTTTCCCAAAAATAATAAAAAATATTATTTTTCCTATTTTTGACTAAATCAACCTTCACTTCTTTTAATTTTGCTCGTTTGTGTGTTATTATCCTACTTATTAATGCCAGATCAAACGCACCTAAAATACAAATGCTGAAATCTGTTCTCATCTGGAACTCACTAGACATTATTCTTATAACTGCATTCGACAGAGTACCACATAAACCGTCACTATTAAAGCTGCGTTCATTTGGTATAGGTGGGAAACTTCTCTCCTGGCTCATCCCTTTCCATCCGGATCGCACACCCTGCCGATCGCAAGTGGTGTGCTACAAGGCCGTGTTTGAGGTCAATAACTTTTTCTTTTATATATAAACGATATACATACAGTCATATCTCTTAGTGAACTATTCTTGTTTGCAGACGACATGAAAGTAGTCATTTCTTTCCCAACTTCAAACGCACAAATAAACATTGCCAGGCTGAACAAAGATTTGGCTGCATTATCGAACTGGGGTAAAATGGATGCTCTCTCATTTTCTGTACATAAATTTAAGTTCATTCCTTTAAGATGTACAATACCTGACTGCACACGTGGTCTAGGGTTCAGATATTCTGCATCGCTTACATTCTACGTGTATATACATCACGTAATCTCGAAGGCGAAGCAGAGTGTAATTATGATTCATAAGTTCTTTACTCTGCAACACTGTTATTTAGAACTTTATAATTTTTCCACTATACCTCCCTTTCATAACTGTAATATAGTAAATAGCAGCATAAACAAAACCGATAGCATCATTTTGCATAACGTATAACGTACTTTTATCAAATCAATCAGCCGAAATAGCTCGAATCAATCATATAGTGAAAGGTGTAAGATGCTCATGCTAGAACTGTGATGGTTCCGTAGAATTAGACACAACCTAATTTCTGTTTTAGAATAATATCTTCTGGTAATATTCGACTATTCGTTTTTGACAAGATTCTAGGCACAATTCAAGAAATCAAATAGCATAGTGGAACTAACAATATTCCACACGAAAGTAAGGAGAAACGTTTACCGGAATATCTATGCTAAACTGTGAAATATTCTCCAGTTGATGTCCAATCGCCACATGACAAAGTTTCAAACAATTTTAATATTTTCATGCACAGCAAGATGACTACTGACTGAACCCAGTTGACCTCACGCAACTAACCTGACCTCATCACCGCAACTGAGAGCTGGTTTCCATCGTGTATGACTGAAAGATCCACATGATTCTTCTTCGGAGGTTATCGCCCACGATAAAGCGGGGGCATCGATAAAGCTGATCGCGAACGTCTACAGCGCATCAAGCTCACCTTAAAGGATGTCATTCAATTCAAATCTAACTCGAATTCTCATTATGGCTGCATTTCCAGCATAGTCTACCGTATTCCACACATCTCTGATGCAAAAACGACTAGTTACTCGTTATAATAAATCAATAATGTTTCGAAGAGTTGAAACTTTAATCGTCTATTTGTAGTATCGTTCTCTTGCTTATCCTTATCGCAACTGTTCACTTGCTGAATGAATGGAAAATAAGAGAAATCTTTCTCAAAATGATTCAACGAATCCCTCTCCCATTCCTACATTTCGAGATATTAACCTATTTACAAAACTCAGTCAACAAGCCTGCACGGAATTTGAATTGGGGGGGACTAAAATTCAAATCGTGTTAACGGATCGTCCGCACTTTGACAGCTAGATGAATCTGCTGATTTGATTTTATCGATCCAGATATTGGACAACCTTGGGTATTGCAACTCTCCTTATAGGTACGTTTTCTGACTCACGTTTTGTGACAACGATCAAACCCATTGGTCTAATCACTTAAATTCGGTGTCTGCGGGCCTTAGGCTTTTGAGTAAAAGGAAGTCGGAGTTCTGCTCAATATGAATGATCCACCGAAAGAAGCCAGCGCCCTGTAGACTTATACGGATTGTAGTCAGATTTCATTAAACTGAATATGAACTGCGTTGGTTCGCTGAGTTCCGGAAGCTATTCGGTTGCGTAAGTAATTTATATGCATTTGTTTCGAGTTATTTTTTATTCGTAGTTGACAGCCTTTCCGCAGTTTCATTTATTGATACAAGTGGTGTGACCAACACCGAACGTTGATGGCTTGTAAAAGGCTGATTTGCATGAGCAGCAATTGCTGAGGTTTACTTAAAATCACATTTGTTCATTGTCCAAACGGTATGTAACACTGGTTCTAATTATCAATTTGTAAGTGAGGAGTCAGTGATTTTCATATTCCATTGAGTTTGAATGCTGTCCAATGCGATTTTATTGGGTTGATTAGTGAACTTAGTTTCATATTCAGATAGCATATTGTATAACACTGGAATTTGTTTGAGGAAATCCTAGAGTATTGAGGAAAATAATCGTTTCTCCTCCACTTCTACACGCCCTAAAAGGTCTGCGTTATTTGATTATGCGGGATAATGAGAATGCGATCACGTTTCACATGCCATAATTAAGCTGAAGTTAGGGAGACAATCTTCGACATTTTCAGCGGCTATTTGCCTGGCTATAGCTTGTGATTCAATGCATTCATTTTTCACTTTGGGGAATATCCCAGAGTCACGTTTGAATCATCTTTGATAATATTGAAGAAAAGAGGTGCACAGGAAATGACAGCATTCACACGTGTTATTTAGAGCCTATTCTCGGGTTAGGCAGTGCAATTGCTAATATCATCAATATTTAAGAGGATGATGGTGCTGAATACAGAAAAATTAGTGAGAAAATAATGATGGGATTTTTAAGCCGTTAAATGAATTTAAAAATGAACGTCCGTGTTTTGCCGCTAGCTTGCTGCCCTTGACTACACTGGTGTCTTAAGAGTGGTAATATCTATGTTTATATGCGTTTTATATATTGAACTTGATCTATAAATAGTTGAAAACTTAGTTTTCATGGATTAGATCGTGAAGCAGTTGCCTGTGTAACATAGAAATTGTTCAACTAGATCTAATATCGAATGTATATAGCTGATTCAACCCATTATGCAGATCGACGAATGACATTAAGATTCTTATCTTATTGGTGCAACCACAGTTTGACATTCAGCAATGCCTACTTTGATTCCTGGATGAATATCGTGTACTTGCATTACTGGTAATGAGTGTTAGTAAAAAAAGATTTCAGCTTACACTTCCGTAGCTAGGGCAGCGTTTGGTAACTTGGATCATTTATGGGTCAAAAAAGATAATCTCTGAAGATTATGGGTAGAAAACATAAGCCTACAATTTAGGCACTTTTACTATGTGGGTGTGAAAACTGTACACTGAGGAAGACAAAATGAGACGTAATCATGACTTTAAAAATCGCAGTATACTCAACATCGCTAGAGTTACTTCGCATTATCGGATACGAAATCCCAAAAACCGTAAAATGTTCATTGAGTGGTGATACAGAAATAGATATATAGATAGATAGATAGGTATATATAAATATATATATATATATAGATAAATAGATAAAGAGATAGATAGATATATTTATAATCTGAGGTTACCGTAAAGTATTTGCTTTTTGGACCATTAAAACTTTGAATTACTTTGAATTACTTTTAATATACATTGAAAGATAGATAGATAAATAGATTTGGAAATATATAGATAGATAGATAGACAGATAGATTGAAAGATATATAGATTGATAGAGACATAGAGAGTTATAAATATACATTGATTGAGAGATATGTAGATAAATAGATCGATGGGTAAACAGATAGATAGATAGATATTAGATAGATAGATAGACAGATAGGTAGATAGATAGTTTGATAAGTATAATATATATATATATATATATATATTAATTGATAGATAGATATATAGAGAGACAGATAGATAGATAGATAGATAGATAGATAGATCGATAGATAGATAGATAGATAGATGGATAGATAGATAGATAGATAGATAGATAGATAGATAGATAGATAAATAGTTTGATATATATATATATATATATATATAAATGGATAGGTAGATAGATATATGGATAGCTAGATCGATAGACTGATATATAGATAGATAGAATGATCGACTGTAGTTAGATAGACAGATAGATAGTCATTTATTTATTTCGATATATAGATATATTGACAGATAGATTATAAGATAGATAGATAGAAAGTTACGTAGATAGATAGACAGATATTCAGAACTCAGAACTCAGAAAATTGTATGGTAGAATGAGCATTAAGCTTAACAATAACCATAGGATGACAAGGTTTCTAGAACATATAAAAAATATATAAAAAATATAAAATATCTCAAAAATTAATAGTGACATTCGCATACTGCATGGTTCGTCATAAACTCATCGAGTTTGGAAGCGAAAACCTCAACAGATCCTGATCGTGTGATTTCTTCAGGCTAATAGTTCCAAGTGAAACAAATTCTTACGGAGAAAACATTACGATGTATATCCAATCGAGAATGCGGAATGCTTAAAGCCTTTGAATGTGTTCGTGTTTGAGTAAGGTCATTGGGCTATAGCAAGTGTTTAAGGGGATGGTTTACAGAATGCAGGATTTTGAAGGTCAACATAAGGTCACTACGTATCCGCCGTTGGGTAAAATATTGTAGGTTCAGTTTTAACATTCGCTCTGTGAAAGGCAAATTTCTGTACCGGGAGACCAACTTTGTAGCACGATGATAAATCCTGTCGAGTAGTTCGATATCCTTCCTCAGCCATGGTGCCCAGGTTGGATGGAATATTCCATAAACAGGTATATATAATATATATATATATATATATATATATATACATTTATAGATAGATCAAAAGATAGACAGATATATATATATATAATGATATATATATATATATATAATAGGCAGCTAGATTGTTAGATAGATAGATTGATATATAGATAGATAGTATGATAAATGGATATATAATTGTATATATTTAAAGACAGATAGATAATTATATATATATATATATATATTATATAGATAGGTAGGTAGATTGTTAGAAAGATAGTTAGATAAACAGGCAGATAAATAGATAGATAGATAGATAGATTGTAGTTAGATAGATACATACATACTTATATAGACAAATAGATAAGTAGATAGATAGATACATTGATAGGTTATGATATTGTTATATATAGATGGATTGACAGAAAGATATTTGGATAGAAAGATCGATAGATTGATAGATTTATTGTTAGGTAGAAAGATAGATAGGCTTTTGCCTCACGGATTCATCACCGCGTCTCAATATTTCTAATTGTCTACATAGACACTGTGGCTCGTATCTAACACGTGCTTTGCCAAGGCTGAATCCCGAATAAAAAATTGATATTTAATTGCATCCCTGATCCTTCTGCGGCCAGGCTTTCGGTGTTCTTTGATAAGTTAACCTTAATATTCTTCGCTGGTTAAACCACGAATATCAGAGGGCTAAGAAAATTCGCTGTTACTAGAAAGATCTAAGAGGTTTGAAAGTTGACTCGCCTACCTTGAAAGAGACTGGGTTACCAGACACAGGTATGTGAACAGAGAGAGATTACAAATTTTTGAAAGGAATGGGGTTTCGATGAAACTGGACTGCATGGATTTGGGTTCGCCGTGCAAATCAGCCTACTTAAGGAGGCAAAACAGAACAGCAGCGGGAGAAAACTGATTTCGACTGATTTCGACAAAGTGCTTGATTTCATGGGCTCTCTCCGAGGTTGCTCAACCTCGTTATGTTTTTCCGCTTAGGCATGACGGGCCCGGTTTAGTTCGACAGTTGAGGTTCATAAGCTTTTGATATTCAGAGAGGCGTCAAATAATAGTGTCTTCTAGCTCTCGCTGTTCAGTATTTTCTGTGCTATGCTGCTGCTACGCACGCGATCTGATGGCAAGCTGTTCAACCTGAACCGCTTGAGAGCACAAACTAAGGTATGGGATGTGATCATCCGTGACCTGCTGTTCGGTAACGATGCAGCCATTATTGCTCTCTCCCAAGAGCAGCTGATAAGCGGATTGGCAGAGCACCCGCCATTTGGACTGCGGCAACCGCAATTGGACTGTGAAGACAAAAATGATGTTATAAAGCACGTGTGTAGTGAAGGCTTTACTTTAGGGCAGTAAGACCTGGATCATCCACGCAGGACAGGATTTGACGCTGAATACTTTGCATTTACGAAGTATTCGTCGTATTTTGAACATATCGTAGATAGACAAATTAACTAAGGCTAGAGTGCTTTTTAAAACTGATTTACAGAGCATGATTACCATAAGATGACAGCACCTTTTCTGCCGGCTATATGGTGTACAGATTGAAAATGGTGTTATTCCGAAAGATCTACTCTATCGTAAGTTAAAATCAGGAAGTCGACCTCTGAGCAGACGCACTTGCGATACAAATACATTTGAAAATGCGATAAGAAAACTCTTGGCATTAATCCTACGAGTTTGGAAGAACTTGCTTATGATAGCTTACTTCGGATGCACTGTGTGCAGCATAACTTGAAAGCTGGTAAAGGGAAGTTACACCTCTTGGCGCCTGATCGCAGATCACATGCCGCCATGCACCTGACGCCGATCGCTTGGAACTCTGCGGGAGAGATTGTCGCTCCCGAACCGGACTGTTCCATCAGTTAAATGCTGCGGAGCATGAAACCATTATGCGCTCGTGCTGTACATCCATGGTCGATATTGAATCAAGTAGACCAACAACAACACAGCTAAGAGGTAAAGTAAAAATAGAGATGATGATTAATTGTTATTTAGTCATTTTCCTTCTCCTTACAAAATATTTCTGAATAAGCTTTTGCTGTTAGAACTGAAACATTATCCAAAACCAGCATCCAAAGAAACAATTGAAGACGGCGTATGTTTTCAGAATTTGATTTTTTTATCGGTGGATAGGGTCTAGTGGAAAAGATCAGATTTATCGATTTACGTTCACTCGAATATCGAACATTGATTATTGATCGGGTATGGCCGTGGGTGGAGTTTGAGCGATGTTCACATGACTCAAACTGGTCTTTGTTCACGATAACACTGTTCGCTGTTTCTTGATGTGAAACCCCGAGCGGAGTATGTGAACCGCGTTTACGATAACAAAACCAGATCCGCCGTTCGATGGGCTCAGTTGGCTCCAAAAGATTTCGTTGACGGACGTCATTAAACACCAGATTGAAAATCAGTGAGTTTATTCGTTTTTTTGTTCTAAAGTCAATTGCGTTCACTCAAAATAACAGCAACTCGATTCAAAGTCAATTTCAATTTATTGTGAGAGTGCTTTAGACTTGAGTATATTTATTTCCGTTTCGCATAATTGCATAAAAACAGAGATTGCTCATAAATGGCTAGAAACATAATATAGGCCGTCATGTAAATGTATACAATGCTGATATGGAATTTTAAACGCGCAGTATTTATTAATAAAATAACGAGTAGTCATTTCAAATTAATGAAATCGATCTTTAAATCTGAAGGAAGTGCGTGTCAATAGTGGATGATGCTTTTTATCCAGCACTAGAGACTGCAGTGAAGATTGCATCATTGGATGCATTGAAAACATCAAAATTCCTGCCCAAACGGACTTCGACTACATATAGGAATTCCAAGTTTCACAAATCCAGGAGATATGAACATGGATGCAGTGATCATCAATAGCGGATCAACTGATCGTTTATCATTCGCGCAATAATGAAACCTGTTGTTCATCAAGGTATAACATGTGAGATATGTTAAGTAAAATGATGAATTTTTTGCGGCAATTTTATTTTCATAAAGATCTTCTTTGAAAAATATGCAGATGCATAGCACGTACGGGTACGCGATTTCCACATCGGCGTCCGCTTGTACCACGATATGCACCAAACGTCGTCTCTACAATGAACAAGCTATGGCATACAATGAATCAAAATGTGAGTTGATGTAACTAAAGAGGATTATTGATTCTTGAATATCGTTATTCATAATATAATATAAACATTTGATAGACATTTCGAAGATATGGATAGCAAATGCTAAACTGACAAAACTGGTAACACCCATTCTGAATCACTTGATCTGCTTTTGAGCATTTTGAGATATGTTAATAGCAAACACTATCAATACTCTCGTGCTAATTTCAAATCTATCTGTCATGATAAACTACATCAACTGAAATGTTGAATACAACATGTTGTATACATTTCTAGGGCTGGATTCATGATTATTCTTTTTAGATCATCCAAGGCCATACAGGTTATCCTCACTTGCATTAAGTTAAATGCAGAGAACAAGGAGCGCTTGTATGCCACTGTTGGATAAGGCTGGTACGACCAACCTGTTCAAAGCATGTGTCCAAACACATGTTAAATGGGGTTAAACCCATAACCATGAAACAAAATATTTATTTGCATGCTTTTCCGTCATTCACACCCCACGACCGGTTTCGTGCTGTTTGCACTCATCAGGTAGGGACAGTAAGATCAGGATCCGCATGCGCTTGAAACAGTGGAAGAATGGTAAACAAGGAGCGCTTGTAGGCCACTGTTGGATAAGGCTGGTACGACCAACCTGTTCAAAGCATGTGTCCAAACACATGTTAAATGGGGTTAAACCCATAACCATGAAACAAAATATTCATTTGCATGCTTTTCCGTCATTCACACCCCACGACCGGTTTCGTGCTGTTTGCACTCATCAGGTAGGGACAGTAAGATCAGGATCGTGGGGTGTGAATGATGGAAAAGCATGCAAATGAATATTTTGTTAAATGCAGAGGCTTTGACACTCCCCGATCCAGCTTTAACACCCCCACTGCCTCTTTTCACGAACGCTTATCTATTCCGTTCCGATTCATCCCTGATGCGTAGCATTGCGTCGATATTTCCGTTCACCCATAAATCCCACAACACAATAGGAAGCCCATTTTGCAAACGCGTTTATTGCATACATGACAGGCAACCACATATCACGCATCCATGGTATATAGACTATTTAACATGCAAAACACACCCTGATGGGGACCATGTGGAGATACTACAAATGAAGCGGTGCAAATCGTTGGCCGCATTGTTCACTGCATCAACGAGTCCGATTAACGTGCGCGTGGTCAGTGGATGTTGAATTACATCGGTCATTAAAGACGCGATGAAGAAATAATCAGTGTATGGATCGAGGACATGAACATTGCAGGACACACGGACGACGCCGTGAGACAGAAATTCGGGGTTACATGAATCCAGAAATTTCTAACGAATATGACATGGTGAGCATTTTTAACTAGAGATATAAACATTGATTCCGCGATCATCAAATGCGCATCACCCGAACGGTATTGATTAGAGAAACAATGAAACAGGTTGATCAGCAAGGCATAAATGTGAGTAAAATGATCAATTTTTGTAACAATTAGAAGATAATGTTATAAAGATTTTCTTTGAAAAATATCATGCAGATTCATCGCACATATGGTTTCGCGATATCCATATTGGCGTCCGCCTGTCCCAAGATATGCTGAAGCGTCACCTCCCCAAGAACAATCTATGACATACAATGAATCAAAATGTGAGTTGATGTAAATCCATGGTTCTAAATATTGATTAATGGTTCTTAGATTTCGTTATCTCATAATGTAAGCTAAACATTCGTTAGACATGCATTGTAAATCTTTGAAGAGATTGATAACAAAAGCTCAAATGACAATAACTGTAGAGCCCCTTGTAAATCACTTGATCTGGCTTTAAATGTTTTGTGGTATTTTATTTGCGGGCCCTATCATTACTCTCCTCTTCAGTTCAAATCTAGCTGCCATGATTATAGACAACAACTAAAATGTTGAATAGAACATCTTGTGTAAATTTATAGCAGCTGCATTCATGATTACTCACACAAGGCGAACTAAAGGCATAGAGGATATCCCTACTTGCATTACGTTCATTTCGCAGGTTTTGGAACCCCGTGTTCCATCTGTAAAAACTTTTATTGTCGCTTTTCACAAACACTTATACTTACCGTCCCGATTCATCTTTGATTCGAAATATTGTTTCCGTTTCGTCGTTCACCTATAAAAACACAATCAATACGAAGCTAGTTTTCCAAAAACGCGTTGTTAAGACACATGTAAGGAAACCACACAGCACGCATTCGTCGTATATAGATTATATTTCGTAATGAACACACAATGAAGGCGACCTTGTGGAGAAAGTTCAACTGAAACGGGTCGAATCGTTGCGCGTATTGTTCCTCGAATTAACGAGCCTGGTTATGGTGCGCGTTGTCACTGTAAGTTTGCTTCAGTCGGGCAATAAAGGCTGCGGTGAAGAAAGTATCAGTGAATGCATCGAAGACAAGAACACTCCTGGACACACGGACTTTGCCTTCAGGCACGAATTCGACGTTTCACAATTCTCGAAATTTCCGTCCAATATGATATGACTTGGATGGATAACTGGAGATGTGAACATCGATGCCGTGATCATCAAATGGGGATCACCCGAACGATAATAGTTCGAGCAACAATGGAACCTGTTGTTTAGCAAGGCATAAAATGTGAGTTATGTTAAGTAAAATGATCAATTTCTGTAACAATTCGAATATATTTTCTTAAAGATTTTCTTTGAAAAATATCATGCAGATTAATCGCACATATGGTTTCGCGATATCCATATTGGCGTCCGCCTGTCCCAAGATATGCTGAAGCGTCACCTCCACAAAGAACAATCTATGACATACAATGAATCAAAATGTGAGTTGATGTAAATCCATGGTTCTCAATATTGATTAATGGTTCTTAGATTTCGTTATCTCATAATGTAAGCTAAACATTCGTTAGACATGCATTGTAAATCTTTGAAGAGATTGCTAACAAAAGCTCAAATGACAATAACTGTAGAGCCCCTTGTAAATCAATTGATCTGGCTTTAAATGTTTTGTGGTATTTTATTTGCGGGCACTATCATTACTCTCCTCTTCAGTTCAAATCTAGCTGCCATGATTATAGACAACAACTAAAATGTTGAATAGAACATCTTGTGTAAATTTATAGCAGCTGCATTCATGATTACTCACGCAAGGCAAACTAAAGGCATAGAGGATATCCCTACTTGCATTACGTTCATTTCGCAGGTTTTGGAACTACGTGTTCCATCTGTAAAAACTTTTATTGTCGCTTTTCACAAACACTTATACTTACCGTCCCGATTCATCTTTGATTCGAAATATTGTTTCCGTTTCGTCGTTCACCTATAAAAACACAATCAATACGAAGCTAGTTTTCCAAAAACGCGTTGTTAAGACACATGTGAGGGAACCACACAGCACGCATTCGTCGTATATAGATTATATTTCGTAATGAACACACAATGAAGGCGACATTGTGGAGAAGGTTCAACTGAAACGGGTCGAATCGTTGCGCGTATTGTTCCTCGAATTAACGAGCCTGGTTATGGTGCGCGTTGTCACTGTAAGTTTGCTTCAGTCGGTCAATAAAGGCTGTGGTGAAGAAAGTATCAGTGAATGCATCGAAGACAAGAACACTCCTGGACACACGGACTTTGCCTTCAGGCAAGAATTTTACGTATCACAATTCTCGAAATTTCCGTCGAATATGATATGACTTGGATGGATAACTGGAGATGTGAACATCGATGCCGTGATCATCAAATGGGGATCACCCGAACGATACTAGTTCGAGCAACAATGGAACCTGTTGTTTAGCAAGGCATAAAATGTGAGTTATGTTAAGTAAAATGATCAATTTCTGTAACAATTCGAATATATTTTCTTAAAGATTTTCTTTGAAAAATATCATGCAGATTCATCGCACATATGGTTTCGCGATATCCATATTGGCGTCCGCCTGTCCCAAGATATGCTGAAGCGTCACCTCCACAAAGTACAATCTATGACATACAATGAATCAAAATGTGAGTTGATGCGAATCCATGGTTCTGAATATTGATTAATGGTTCTTAGATTTCGTTATCTCATAATGTAAGCTAAACATTCGTTAGACATGCATTGTAAATCTTTGAAGAGATTGATAACAAAAGCTCAAATGACAATAACTGTAGAGCCCCTTGTAAATCACTTGATCTGGCTTTAAATGTTTTGTGGTATTTTATTTGCGGGCACTATCATTACTCTCCTCTTCAGTTCAAATCTAGCTGCCATGATTATAGACAACAACTAAAATGTTGAATAGAACATCTTGTGTAAATTTATAGCAGCTGCATTCATGATTACTCACGCAAGGCGAACTAAAGGCATAGAGGATATCCCTACTTGCATTACGTTCATTTCGCAGGTTTTGGAACCCCGTGTTCCATCTGTAAAAACTTTTATTGTCGCTTTTCACAAACACTTATACTTACCGTCCCGATTCATCTTTGATTCGAAATATTGTTTCCATTTCGTCGTTCACCTATAAAAACACAATCAATACGAAGCCAGTTTTCCAAACGCGTTGTTAAGACACATGTAAGGGAACCACACAGCACGCATTCGTCGTATATAGATTATATTTCGTAATGAACACACAATGATGGCGACCTTGTGGAGAAAGTTCAACTGAAACGGGTCGAATCGTTGCGCGTATTGTTCCTCGAATTAACGAGCCTGGTTATGGTGCGCGTTGTCACTGTAAGTTTGCTTCAGTCGGTCAATAAAGGCTGCGGTGAAGAAAGTATCAGTGAATGCATCGAAGACAAGAACACTCCTGGACACACGGACTTTGCCTTCAGGCACGAATTCGACGTTTCACAATTCTCGAAATTTCCGTCGAATATGATATGACTTGGATGGATAACTGGAGATGTGAACATCGATGCCGTGATCATCAAATGGGGATCACCCGAACGATACTAGTTCGAGCAACAATGGAACCTGTTGTTTAGCAAGGCATAAAATGTGAGTTATGTTAAGTAAAATGATCAATTTCTGTAACAATTCGAATATATTTTCTTAAAGATTTTCTTTGAAAAATATCATGCAGATTCATCGCACATATGGTTTCGCGATATCCATATTGGCGTCCGCCTGTCCCAAGATATGCTGAAGCGTCACCTCCACAAAGAACAATCTATGACATACAATGAATCAAAATGTGAGTTGATGTAAATCCATGGTTCTCAATATTGATTAATGGTTCTTAGATTTCGTTATCTCATAATGTAAGCTAAACATTCGTTAGACATGCATTGTAAATCTTTGAAGAGATTGATAACAAAAGCTCAAATGACAATAACTGTAGAGCCCCTTGTAAATCACTTGATCTGGCTTTAAATGTTTTGTGGTATTTTATTTGCGGGCACTATCATTACTCTCCTCTTCAGTTCAAATCTAGCTGCCATGATTATAGACAACAACTAAAATGTTGAATAGAACATCTTGTGTAAATTTATAGCAGCTGCATTCATGATTACTCACGCAAGGCGAACTAAAGGCATAGAGGATATCCCTACTTGCATTACGTTCATTTCGCAGGTTTTGGAACCCCGTGTTCCATCTGTAAAAACTTTTATTGTCGCTTTTCACAAACACTTATACTTACCGTCCCGATTCATCTTTGATTCGAAATATTGTTTCCATTTCGTCGTTCACCTATAAAAACACAATCAATACGAAGCCAGTTTTCCAAACGCGTTGTTAAGACACATGTAAGGGAACCACACAGCACGCATTCGTCGTATATAGATTATATTTCGTAATGAACACACAATGATGGCGACCTTGTGGAGAAAGTTCAACTGAAACGGGTCGAATCGTTGCGCGTATTGTTCCTCGAATTAACGAGCCTGGTTATGGTGCGCGTTGTCACTGTAAGTTTGCTTCAGGTCGGTCAATAAAGGCTGCGGTGAAGAAAGTATCAGTGAATGCATCGAAGACAAGAACACTCCTGGACACACGGACTTTGCCTTCAGGCAAGAATTTTACGTATCACAATTCTCGAAATTTCCGTCGAATATGATATGACTTGGATGGATAACTGGAGATGTGAACATCGATGCCGTGATCATCAAATGGGGATCACCCGAACGATACTAGTTCGAGCAACAATGGAACCTGTTGTTTAGCAAGGCATAAAATGTGAGTTATGTTAAGTAAAATGATCAATTTCTGTAACAATTCGAATATATTTTCTTAAAGATTTTCTTTGAAAAATATCATGCAGATTCATCGCACATATGGTTTCGCGATATCCATATTGGCGTCCGCCTGTCCCAAGATATGCTGAAGCGTCACCTCCACAAAGTACAATCTATGACATACAATGAATCAAAATGTGAGTTGATGTAAATCCATGGTTCTCAATATTGATTAATGGTTCTTAGATTTCGTTATCTCATAATGTAAGCTAAACATTCGTTAGACATGCATTGTAAATCTTTGAAGAGATTGATAACAAAAGCTCAAATGACAATAACTGTAGAGCCCCTTGTAAATCACTTGATCTGGCTTTAAATGTTTTGTGGTATTTTATTTGCGGGCACTATCATTACTCTACCTCTTCAGTTCAAATCTAGCTGCCATGATTATAGACAACAACTAAAATGTTGAATAGAACATCTTGTGTAAATTTATAGCAGCTGCATTCATGATTACTCACGCAAGGCGAACTAAAGGCATAGAGGATATCCCTACTTGCATTACGTTCATTTCGCAGGTTTTGGAACCCCGTGTTCCATCTGTAAAAACTTTTATTGTCGCTTTTCACAAACACTTATACTTACCGTCCCGATTCATCTTTGATTCGAAATATTGTTTCCATTTCGTCGTTCACCTATAAAAACACAATCAATACGAAGCCAGTTTTCCAAACGCGTTGTTAAGACACATGTAAGGGAACCACACAGCACGCATTCGTCGTATATAGATTATATTTCGTAATGAACACACAATGATGGCGACCTTGTGGAGAAAGTTCAACTGAAACGGGTCGAATCGTTGCGCGTATTGTTCCTCGAATTAACGAGCCTGGTTATGGTGCGCGTTGTCACTGTAAGTTTGCTTCAGTCGGTCAATAAAGGCTGCGGTGAAGAAAGTATCAGTGAATGCATCGAAGACAAGAACACTCCTGGACACACGGACTTTGCCTTCAGGCAAGAATTTTACGTATCACAATTCTCGAAATTTCCGTCGAATATGATATGACTTGGATGGATAACTGGAGATGTGAACATCGATGCCGTGATCATCAAATGGGGATCACCCGAACGATACTAGTTCGAGCAACAATGGAACCTGTTGTTTAGCAAGGCATAAAATGTGAGTTATGTTAAGTAAAATGATCAATTTCTGTAACAATTCGAATATATTTTCTTAAAGATTTTCTTTGAAAAATATCATGCAGATTCATCGCACATATGGTTTCGCGATATCCATATTGGCGTCCGCCTGTCCCAAGATATGCTGAAGCGTCACCTCCACAAAGTACAATCTATGACATACAATGAATCAAAATGTGAGTTGATGTAAATCCATGGTTCTCAATATTGATTAATGGTTCTTAGATTTCGTTATCTCATAATGTAAGCTAAACATTCGTTAGACATGCATTGTAAATCTTTGAAGAGATTGATAACAAAAGCTCAAATGACAATAACTGTAGAGCCCCTTGTAAATCACTTGATCTGGCTTCAAATGGTTTGTGGTATTTTATTTGCGGGCACTATCATTACTCTCCTCTTCAGTTCAAATCTAGCTGCCATGATTATAGACAAAAACTAAAATGTTGAATAGAACATCTTGTGTAAATTTATAGCAGCTGCATTCATGATTACTCACGCAAGGCGAACTAAAGGCATAGAGGATATCCCTACTTGCATTACGTTCATTTCGCAGGTTTTGGAACCCCGTGTTCCATCTGTAAAAAACTTTTATTGTCGCTTTTCACAAACACTTATACTTACCGTCCCGATTCATCTTTGATTCGAAATATTGTTTCCATTTCGTCGTTCACCTATAAAAACACAATCAATACGAAGCCAGTTTTCCAAACGCGTTGTTAAGACACATGTAAGGGAACCACACAGCACGCATTCGTCGTATATAGATTATATTTCGTAATGAACACACAATGATAACGACCTTGTGGAGAAAGTTCAACTGAAACGGGTCGAATCGTTACGAGTATTGTTCCTCGAATTAACGAGCCCGGTTATGGTGCGCGTTGTCACTGTAAGTTTGCTTCAGTCGGTCAATAAAGGCTGCGGTGAAGAAAGTATCAGTGAATGCATCGAAGACAAGAACACTCCTGGACACACGGACTTTGCCTTCAGGCAAGAATTTTACGTATCACAATTCTCGAAATTTCCGTCAAATATGATATGACTTGGATGGATAACTGGAGATGTGAACATCGATGCCGTGATCATCAAATGGGGATCACCCGAACGATACTAGTTCGAGCAACAATGGAACCTGTTGTTTAGTAAGGCATAAAATGTGAGTTATGTTAAGTAAAATGATCAATTTCTGTAACAATTCGAATATATTTTCTTAAAGATTTTCTTTGAAAAATATCATGCAGATTCATCGCACATATGGTTTCGCGATATCCATATTGGCTTCCGCCTGTCCCAAGATATGCTGAAGCGTCACCTCCACAAAGAACAATCTATGACATACAATGAATCAAATGTGAGTTGATGTAAATCCATGGTTCTCAATATTGATTAATGGTTCTTAGATTTCGTTATCTCATAATGTAAGCTAAACATTCGTTAGACATGCATTGTAAAACTTAGAAAAGATTGATAACAAAAGCTCAAATGACATTAATTGTAAAGCCCCTTGTAAATCACTTGATCTGGCTTTAAATGTTTTGTGGTATTTTATTTGCGGGCACTATCATTACTCTCCTCTTCAGTTCAAATCTAGCTGCCATGATTATAGACAACAACTAAAATGTTGAATAGAACATCTTGTGTAAATTTATAGCAGCTGCATTCATGATTACTCACGCAAGGCGAACTAAAGGCATAGAGGATATCCCTACTTGCATTACGTTCATTTCGCAGGTTTTGGGACCCCGTGTTCCATCTGTAAAAACTTTTATTGTCGCTTTTCACAAACACTTATACTTACCGTCCCGATTAATCTTTGATTCGAAATATTGTTTCCATTTCGTCGTTCACCTATAAAAACACAATCAATACGAAGCCAGTTTTCCAAACGCGTTGTTAAGACACATGTAAGGGAACCACACAGCACGCATTCGTCGTATATAGATTATATTTCGTAATGAACACACAATGATGGCGACCTTGTGGAGAAAGTTCAACTGAAACGGGTCGAATCGTTGCGCGTATTGTTCCTCGAATTAACGAGCCTGGTTATGGTGCGCGTTGTCACTGTAAGTTTGCTTCAGTCGGTCAATAAAGGCTGCGGTGAAGAAAGTATCAGTGAATGCATCGAAGACAAGAACACTCCTGGACACACGGACTTTGCCTTCAGGCAAGAATTTTACGTATCACAATTCTCGAAATTTCCGTCGAATATGATATGACTTGGATGGATAACTGGAGATGTGAACATCGATGCCGTGATCATCAAATGGGGATCACCCGAACGATACTAGTTCGAGCAACAATGGAACCTGTTGTTTAGCAAGGCATAAAATGTGAGTTATGTTAAGTAAAATGATCAATTTCTGTAACAATTCGAATATATTTTCTTAAAGATTTTCTTTGAAAAATATCATGCAGATTCATCGCACATATGGTTTCGCGATATCCATATTGGCGTCCGCCTGTCCCAAGATATGCTGAAGCGTCACCTCCACAAAGAACAATCTATGACATACAACGAATCAAAATGTGAGTTGATGTAAATCCATGGTTCTCAATATTGATTAATGGTTCTTAGATTTCGTTATCTCATAATGTAAGCTAAACATTCGTTAGACATGCATTGTAAATCTTTGAAGAAATTGATAACAAAAGCTCAAATGACAATAACTGTAGAGCCCCTTGTAAATCACTTGATCTGGCTTTAAATGTTTTGTGGTATTTTATTTGCGGGCACTATCATTACTCTCCTCTTCAGTTCAAATCTAGCTGCCATGATTATAGACAACAACTAAAATGTTGAATAGAACATCTTGTGTAAATTTATAGCAGCTGCATTCATGATTACTCACGCAAGGCGAACTAAAGGCATAGAGGATATCCCTACTTGCATTACGTTCATTTCGCAGGTTTTGGGACCCCGTGTTCCATCTGTAAAAACTTTTATTGTCGCTTTTCACAAACACTTATACTTACCGTCCCGATTCATCTTTGATTCGAAATATTGTTTCCATTTCGTCGTTCACCTATAAAAACACAATCAATACGAAGCCAGTTTTCCAAACGCGTTGTTAAGACACATGTAAGGGAACCACACAGCACGCATTCGTCGTATATAGATTATATTTCGTAATGAACACACAATGATGGCGACCTTGTGGAGAAAGTTCAACTGAAACGGGGCGAATCGTTGCGCGTATTGTTCCTCGAATTAACGAATTCGTTAAACGTGCATCGGATAGAATCGAAATGGATATGACATCCAACTGCTGTGAAAGTAAAAAGGGAAGTCTTTCTGTCTTCATTCATGTACATTCTACTGATTTCTGGAGTGTCACAATCTTTTCCCCCTACAACGATTGCATATCGCTTCTTCAACTAAGTTTCATGTATTTGAATCTGTTGAAATGCATTGGATGGAATCGAAATGGATATATGACATATAACTGCTGTGAAATTAAAAAGGGAAGTCTTTCTGTCTTCATTCATCTATATATTCCCGATTTCTGGAGTGTCACAATCTGCTTTGCTTACAACGATTGCATATTGCTTCTTAAATTCAACCAAGTTTCATGTATTTGACATGTGACATACGCTTTTCTGTTTCTCTTGATCAGGTGTATTCTCAACGATGACGATGCTCATGGAATCAAGTTCATTCCCATCGGAATCACGAGATTTCAATTCGGTCCAATCCCGACGGTTGCACGGAAGAATTTGATCGTTGCGTTCACTCCATTCAATTGAATGGCCAACGTATGCTGGACGTCAATCGAATCGAATGGAATAAAAGACCCTGCCTTAAGGGCTGTCAAATTGACCTTTGAAAAACATTCAGGCTTCATTCATGTAGAGTTAACATATTTTACTCAATATCACTCTGGATTTTGCTAACATTGGTCTCATATTTCTCGTTTATTTGAACCCAGGTTCATGTATACCAGATCTGACATACTTGTTTCTGTTTGCTTTTTATCAGGTTTCTGACCAGCGATGAAGATCCCAATAGATTCAACATAATACTCGTGGGAATGTGGGAATTTTACTTTGGTTTCCTCGCAAAGGTTTCACGGATGACGAGGATGGTTGCGTTTATTCCATTCAATCGAAGTACCTAAATCCGCTAAACGTGCATCGGATAGAATCGAAATGGATATGACATCCAACTGCTGTGAAAGTAAAAAGCTAAGTCTTTCTGTCTTCATACATGTACCTTTTCCTGATTTCTAGAGTGTCACAATCTTTTTTGCCTACAACGATTGCATATCGCTTCTTGAATTCAACCAAGTTTCATGTATTTGACATGTGACATACGCTTTTCTGTTTCTCTTGATCAGGTGTATTCTCAACGATGACGATGCTCATGGAATCAAGTTCATTCCCATCGGAATCACGAGATTTCAATTCGGTCCAATCACGACGGTTGCACGGAAGAATTTGATCGTTGCGTTCACTCCATTCAATTGAATGGCCAACGTATGCTGGACGTCAATCGAATCGAATGGAATAAAAGACCCTGCCTTAAGGGCTGTCAAATTGACCTTTGAAAAACATTCAGGCTTCATTCATGTAGAGTTAACATATTTTACTCAATATCACTCTGGATTTTGCTAACAATGGTCTCATATTTCTCGTTTATTTGAACCCAGGTTCATGTATACCAGATCTGACATACTTGTTTCTGTTTGCTTTTTATCAGGTTTCTGACCAGCGATGAAGATCCCAATAGATTCAACATAATACTCGTGGGAATGTGGGAATTTTACTTTGGTTTCCTCGCAAAGGTTTCACGGATGACGAGGATGGTTGCGTTTATTCCATTCAATCGAAGTACCTAAATCCGAAACGTGCATCGGATAGAATCGAAATGGATATGACATCCAACTGCTGTGAAAGTGAAAAGCTGAGTCTTTCTGTCTTCATTCATGTACCTTTTCCTGATTTCTAGAGTGTCACAATCTTCTTTGTCTACAACGATTGCATATCGCTTCTTGAATTAAACCAAGTTTCATTTATTTGACATGTGACATACCAGTTGATTAGATTTTTTTTTAAACAATGGCCTTAGCCCAGTTAGTTATGTACTTTTACGTATGTGGGCAGCTGTGTCATCTGACCTTGACCGTGTTCACTTGTATCAGATTGTTTTGGATACACACTGTGTGAAAAATGGACTACTGATCCTGGTCATTCCCACGAGACGTGACACACTGTAGGCGTACTATAGGCTGTTTAGCGGTAAGGTCAAATATGTGGTGGTGGGTTGACTACTACTTAATCATGTTCCCTGTCCTGACTATCACCCTTGGTCTGACGAAGCATCTGTGTCAGAAGTGAAACGTTACTCTAACCGATTCCACTCAAATGTTTTTGCATTATGAATACACGATCGGTCCCAAACATATTCCAATCGATTGCTGACTCCTACGAGCCCCGTGTTCGAAAATTGGCCAGTGAGTTGTTGAGAACAGCGGAATATGAAGCCGGATGAGTGAACCACCGCATCTTCAACCTTCGTTGCAAGAAGCGCGGCGTAGTACCAAGGGATCTGGTGGTAAAACCTCCGGATAAATCACGCAAATCGACAAAGCCGGCCGCGAGCGCATCCAAAGTGTTTTTGAAACAAAGGATCCACCGGGTCAATGAAACCCTATTGGCCGCTCGATAGAAAGCCTCCAAAATGATGTCGAAACAGCGAGTCGAATTATCCGAAGCGGATTTCTGCAGAATTTGTGGAAAGCACGCGGAGGTTTTGGCCACACAAACGGAGCGAATAGGAGAAAGACAAAACCGTAAGTTCAACAAGTTATTAGAGTTATATAAGAAACGTTTATCTAATAAATCTAATAAGACATTATCTAGCAACCAGTATTCTAGTGTTTTGAATTTATCTAATCGGCAACTTTCGCAAGCTGAGCAAGGATTGTTGGAGAAGGGCTTGAATTTCTGCAGAGATTTATGAAGGCTGAGGATATTATCCCATGTATTAAGGGGTCATTAAACGCACTTTCTAATGAACAGGCAGACTTCATAAGAAACTGTATCGTTGGTGTCATTAAAAACCAGGAACAAGGCGATGCAAACCTTGACTTGCATGAAAGACAAGCACTTCTTACGCTGCAGCAAGATACGAATATAGTCATTACTAAGGCTGATAAAGGTAATTTTGAACAAAAGAGATTATGTCTACAAGGTCGGGGTACACTTATCAGAGGGCCCTTATGAACGGATAGATAATGGAAAAATGAAAAGGGTAATGAATAACTGCAAAATGGTAGTCTCTAGGTATTTGCGTGGCGTTAAGGAGAGTTTGGGAAAGGGCTTGTGGTATAACCTGTATCCCAAGTCTACTCTAACTCCTAGGTTCTACGGCCTGCCTAAAATACATAAAGATGGCATTCCTGTAAGACCTATCGTCGATGGTATCGGATCACCTGCACACGAGTTAGCTAGACATTTGGCTTATTTGTTGAATCAAGAATCAAGAATCAAGATTTATGGTGATAAAAAGCTAATGCTTTGCACGTACCATTGGATGACAACTATTGCAAAAAGAAAAAAATTAATCAAAATCACATTGTTAATGTTTTATCTGGGTTCGTGTTGCTTCAATACACCGGGCCAAATTAAGGGTTATGTTTGACGTATGCATCCGATTTCGATTTGAAAACATCAATTGTCGTTGGATTCACAACATCTTGCGGTAGCTCATTCCATAGAACCATTACGTTTTTTGATGTATTGATTGCCTCCGTTTCGGTGGGAACGCTGCCGTCTACCGCCCCCAGCCGCGAATGTGTCGCACTCATGGTACTTGGTCTCGGTGGACAAAGTCTAACGTCTTTCGGTAAAGCACGTTTTGCTATTTTCCATTTGGACTTGACAAATTCAGCCATGTCGCTACTTAAAAAGGCAATCCCTGAGTTTATTGAAAAAGGCACCCGGAAAGTGTCAGTGATCACAACGTTAGAAATATTAAGCAAATACGCAATGTAACGCCACTGCTTGAAGTCATGATCTGCTGTTTCCTGTCCCGATGCTTCAGTGGTATTTTCTGGTACCCCAAGTAGAACCATACTCCGCGATACCGTTTTTTTCTTAGTGTTTGAGGCACCCTTCCGTTCCCACCATGGCACATCAGGATATATCCGGCAATTTGAATTCGGATCCGTCTTTAGTCGGTACGAATTTAGCAGTACGTTATCAATATCAGCCACGCACTTCAGTGTAACTCTTAGTAACCGAGGTTGATCACTATGATGTGAGGTGAAATGGCGAGTTAGACGAATCAATTTGTCAGGATCAACATGCTCAATTTGCAATTGTTGACAAATTTGAGACCATATATCGAGGTCGTGTTTGTGTTTTCTATCTAACAAGCTCTCGCCGGACTCTTTAACATTCGTACATATTACGCTTAACAAATGAGAATGCTTGTTGCGTGTCCGGTCATTCTTCATAGAATATGAGGTTTTTTGATTTAGATTTAGTGTAGCACGCTCAGATTGTGCAGCGGAGGTCGACCGCAAAAGCATTTCTCTGTATGATTTTCTGACCACCGGGGGCGTTTCAGTTGGTGCCGAATCGGTGCAGATAACATTAGGCGAAGTATTTTTCGTGGCAGCTTTGGCAAAAGGAGCGTTCGACATAGACGGTTTCTGTTTCAAGGCCTTTTTAAGTATCACTTCAGTGTCGCGTAATTTAACCTTTATAGAAGCAGACTGCGGTGGTGAGGTCGAGCGTAATCGAGTATTCAATTCAAAAGATTTGGATGCGATTATTGGTTGTAGGGTAATCTTCAAACTATCTAGTTCCTTTTCCATTGTCGACAATCTATTCTCAATTGTGTTAGCCTCGTTTCCAGCGGAAGATTTTATACGCTTGCGATCACCATTCACGATTGAATCCCTACAGGCGTTACAGAAATAGCAAACGGACGGGCGATTTTCATCATTCACGATGCGCACACACTCATCAGTTGAAGTCTCATCACAGAGCACGTGCACATGTAGGTTACAAAAAGTACATTTTACCAAAGCACTATCACCGCTTACCGGGTCCATGCACTTGACGCATAGGTCAAGGTGGCTTGTTTTCGCTGTCTGGGGAACAACACTCGTATGCACACATTGATCGATCGATTTTTTCGTCTGCGTGTTGGATCGCGTGACTCGGCTGCACGTTGAAGGCTGGAGAGGGTGACCGGTTGAGTGGATTTTCGGTCGACTGGTCGATTTAGTTGGGTTTGAATTCTTGATTTTGTCATTGTACAAATAATCCGTGATAGCTGGATAACCACACAAAGTAGAACACAGAATGACGTATCAAATTAAGTAGTTTGAAGTGGTCTTTGCAATGAAAGCAAAAACGCCACGACAGTTAACGGTAGGAGAAAGTTTGCACGCGTTAGCAAATTGAAAAGTTAACGTTGAAACGGTAAATTTGCTGTTAATCGACGGACCACATCAAAATGTATCAATTCCGATGGCTCTCGTCAAAGTATAGCAAAACGTTTTTGAACGGTTAAAATCCGAGTTGATTCCGCGAAGAAACGGGCAAAATTGTCAGAGCAACAAAAATACGACCGCACACCATGTGTTGAAACCTTTAGTCGGCAATACAGCCTCGTTCATCAAGAACGCATATGACTTTGCAGCACGCTTAAAGACAGTAACAACAGATCACGATGAAATAATGGTTAGCTTTGATGTTAGCGCATTGTTCACCAACGTCGATACAACAAGTGCGTTACAACTAGCTAGACAGTCCTTGGAATCTGATGCCAGTTTGTCAGATCGCACAAACTTGAGTGTCCAGCAAATTATTAACGGCGTATCGATCTGCTTAAGCATCAACCATTTCATATTTATTGAGCAATTATATAGACAAAAAGAAGGGTTGGCGATGGGTTCACCGATATCTCCAGTACTTGCGAACATGTATATGGAGTATTTCGAGAACAAAGCCCTTAACAATGAAGGGATTAAGCCAGAATTATGGTGTCGCTATGTTGATGACACATTTGTTATCATCAAGCGAGATCAGTTAGAGCCATTCTTCAACTATTTAAATGAAATAGACCCACGTATTACGGTTACAAAGGAAGTTGAGTCTTGCTCAGGCAATCTTCCATTTTTGGATTGTTTAGCACAAGAAGTAGACGGGCGACCAGGCGACCATACGCGTGACTTATAAGAAAGGGAAAACTATCCGTTCGGTTCTGATGCACCTCAACGATAAGACACCTTTATCTAGCGTCACGAACAGCATCTACAGAATCAACTGTAAGGACTGTTCTGGTGTTTACATAGGCCAGACTTCCAGGGAAATTCACACTAGAATCCAAGTACACCGAAAGCGTGTCCGGAGACAGCCCCGGGATGCGAGGGAATATCAATCCCTTATTCGTGATTCCGCCTTGGCGGAGCACGTTTTAGATACGGGTTACAGCGTCGATCTAGAAAATGTGGAAATATTAAAACGCGGTATTAAACCGTATAGCGAACGCCTATATGCGGAGGCGGTCAAAATTGCGAAGGCAGGTCGACTGGCAGTCAATAAGGTGGATGGGGTAGAAATCTCCACAATCTGGCGCTTGGCACTGCTGCGACGGTAAATAGTTATTATTCACCTTATACCTACCATTAATTAGATTTTTTTGTCTTTCTTCAAAAAATGGACTTAGCGCAGTTAGTTATGTACTTTTACGTATGTGGGCAGCTGTGTCATCTGACCTTGACCGTGTTCACTTGTATCAGATTGTTTTGGATACACACTGTGTGGAAAATGTACCACTGATCCTGGTCATTCCCACGAGACGTGACACACTGTATTCGTACTATAGGCTGTTTAGCAGTAAGGTCAAATATGTGGTGGTGGGTTGACTACTACTTAATCATGTTCCCTGTCCTGACTATCACCCTTGGTCTGACGAAGCATCTGTGTCAGAAGTGAAACGTTACCCAGAAACTACTCTAACCGATTCCACTCAAATTTCTTTGCATTCAACGGTGAGTTCTTGCCCACATCATCAAAAACGTAATCCCGTTTATTTGCATTGAATTATTGTTGAAGTATAGTGCATTCAGTTAACACGAAGACTTTAATTTTGCCTTAGTATTTGATATGATTTTATCATTCATGGTGCTGGTTGAAATACATACATTTCTTTGATAAATATCAGAGTACTTGTTTGTAACTACTGGTCAAGATTATATTCGAATTGCAAGAGAATTAGCGAAATGCGATATTGTTCAGATAATACTCGCTTAAACGATAAGTGTTTCGTAATTCCAGTCTGCTGCATTTTCAAACTCGCGCGTTTCAGCTTGAAACATTCAACGGTGAGTTTTTGCTTACATCATCAAAAATGTCAAACGGTCTATTTGCATTGATTTGACGTTAATATATATTGCATTCCTAGGGTATTATTGCCTATTCAGTTAACATGAAGATTTTATTTTTTGTCTTATTATTTGATATGCTTTTAGCATTCATGATACTGCTTGAAATATATGGATCAGCGAGTAATTAATTTCATGGAACGATAGCTCATTCCTACTACCACCCCCGGCTGTGACAACCTTTGGAACAACCTTTGGATATCGATCACTATCGGTAGCACGGTTATAAGTGCTACCGATGCCTTCATCGCCATCATCATGAAGTACAGGGCTGGAACCGGACAATCTGCCCTGAAAAATGAAGCAAATGAAAGAAATAACGAAAGATATATATAGATAGATAGATAAATAGATAGATAGATAGATAGATTGATAGATAGATAGATAGATAGATAGATAGATAGATAGATAGATAGATAGATAGATAGATAGATAGATAGATAGATAGATAGATAGATAGATAGATAGATAGATAGATAGATAGATAGATAGACAGATAGATAGATAGATGATAGATAGATAGATAGATAGAATAGATAGATAGATAGATAGATAGATTAGATAGATAGATAGATAGATAGATAGATAGATAGATAGATAGATAGATAGATAGATAGATAGATAGATGAAGATAGATAGATAGATAAATAATAGATAGATAGATAGATAGATAGATAGATAGATAGATAGATAGATAGATAGATGATAGATAGATAGATAGATAGATAGATAGATAGATAGATAGATAGATAGATAGATAGATAGATAGATAGATATAGATAGATAGATAGATAGATAGATAGATAGATAGATAGATAGATAGATAGATAGATAGATAGATAGATAGATAGATAGATAGATAGATAGATAGATAGATAGATAGATAGATAGATAGATAGATAGATAGATAGATAGATAGATAGATAGATAGATAGATAGATAGATAGATAGATAGATAGATAGATAGATAGATAGATAGATAGATAGATAGATAGAGATAGATAGATAGATAGATAGATAGATAGATAGATAGATAGATAGATAGATAGATAGATAGATAGATAGATAGATAGATAGATAGATAGATAGATAGATAGATAGATAGATAGATAGATAGATAGATTCTGTTTCCAATCGGTTACCATACGGGCCTTCATCGCATGCGTTGATTGATTTGAAGTTTTATGGAGATATAGTTAATCAGACAATTATTGGATGGTGACAAGCAAGTTCGTTTTATATAAGCATAGTCTTTAAACAAGATAGTTAACTTCAAACCCAAACCGGTTTCATTACCTGCTCAATTAATTCAAGAAACATATTACATAATATTTTGCCTCAAACACTGAACTTCATAGGTCAAAAAGAAGTTTGAAAAGATCCAGCATTGATAGTTAGAATATTCATTCCCAATCGTAGGGAATCCTGTGCTAAAATTGATTAAATCTTTTTAATCAGGATTTTTATTACCACTGTCTATCTGTCAATTTGACAGTGTTTTGTTTATCCATAACAAACGCCATGCAACTATTCAAATAAACCTTATACATGCACGCAATTGTGGACTATACAGCGCAAGCTTTGGCACCGTGGTTGTTGGAAAAGGTATCGCTCTACTCAGAAGGATTTATCATAACGCAACTAAAATGACTAACGGAATCTATCCTTTGAGTAGGGACTGCATAGACTCGGATTGTGCACCCTCGATCGACGGCGCATCAGAGCTGAACTTTTCGTGACGCACCGAGTAATGCATACGGCTTTTCATCCACTCAGATATATCTTTAAATAGGGTTCCAATCTTTCTACCCGCAGTCGCAATCAGACCAGTTAAATAACACATATCCAAATAAAATGTCGCCGGTACTTTCATACAGTCTGTGCATGCTTTATGTGCAACACTTTACGACAAAAATGGTGTCCCTTAGTGGCCCATTAGTGACGAAATACACGTCCAGCCGACATTTCCCAACTTCATGTCAAACTTGTCATTACGTTTACTCTATCTAAGAGCCATAAATCTTGAATTTTGAATGCTGGAGCACAGAAAGGCTTAAACCAGACCAGGGAGAAATTTTCCGGTAATTTTAATTCAAGGCGCTATTCGATAAATTAGGTTTATTTCAGTCATACAGATAGGAACCAACCGATTTTAGGCTCACTTATTCTGTTTTTCGTATCGATGCGTTTATGCATAACTTGTACCTTTGTTGCAATAGCTGTATAAACGTTGACAACGATATTTAATTGTTTATTTCCGGTGCCAGCGCAACCCTGGAGAAGAAATCCAGTATCAAAAACGACGTGTACAAAAAACTATTTAGAGTAGGAATAATGAATTGCATGTTTTTATTCATACACACAGCACGACCGGTTTTGTACTGCTTGAAATTATGATCAAGGGACAGTACACTCAAGATCCGTATGAATTGAAGCAGTGGATGAATGGTAAACTATTTGTGCTCGTAAACCACTATTGGCTAAGGCAGGTACGAACATCCTGTTTAATAACTTGTGCCAAAACACATATAATGGGGCTAAACCCATGGTTATGAAGAATATTACTCAGTTGCATGCTTTTTCATCATTTAGAGAAAGGTTTTAAACCAGAAATTTGGCGGAGTATCCCAATTAATGCATCTAGCGCCGACGTTGTCTGATAAAACGCTTACATTTCATTACAATTTTCAAAGTATTCGAACAAGAATCACAGGCAACATGTTATCCTTTCACATTATGGAATGGTTTGTAAATTCACTGATAAGTGCTGATTTCAGTCAGGATTAGCTGTGAAATAACTTGACAATTTAACCGGCTATATAATGTTTTTATTTTTATGACTACTGATGCTTTTTAGTAGCCTAAATAATTATTACATTTTCGCGGTTATATAGTGTCGCAAACTTTCGATCAAAGGTCCTTCATTATTATTTCAATATATTGGCTCAATCGTATCGTATAGCATTCGTACGATTTCAATGATTTTTTTAGATAACGTTCCATTGTACAGCGTTGCAATTTACAATTGTAATATCCGATAAACTAACCATCCACTGTGTGACTTACTTCGGTTTTTTATACCAAACGTTTGTAATATTTCTATTCGACAGTCGTCTGTAGCTCAGCAATGTGTAGATGAAAAAAATCTATTCAAGTGGATATTCCATTGTTGCGTATTCTAAATGTTCTCCCATTTTCTTATTCACAATAATGTTCAAAGAAAAAATTAAATTGTTCATGTTGTCTGTTGAGACATTATGCTCGCACTTTCCGTGATGCAACTGAGATTCTGGTGTGAAACGTTGCTTACTAGTTGAAGCTGCTTGTATGTTTCAACGGCTTTAGCTATGGTTATCAATAAAATCTCAATAAATCCGAGTCAGTTGTATAAAAGCACCAAATTGGACAGCGTTACATGTTTTCAAATTGTATAAGCACATAATATGAGTGCATTTTAAATAATGTTTCATATGCCAAGTTTAATTCAACTGGTAACATTTTTATAAAACAAATGATAAGTTCAAAATCTGAATACAGAGAATTTGTGAAAGCCTAGCCTACTTTGATGTCCACGTACATCTTCAGCTGTAAAAATATTATATGTGACGTAAAGCATGCCACTTCGGACACGATATCTCACGTTGTAGGTGTTAGCTTCCATCAATCGACATCGATTAATGTTGATGTCAAATACCAAAATCTTTGCGTGGCCACACAATGAAATTCGAGAAGAAAAGTTTCACACACCGTTCAGTGCAATGCATGCTACCTAATCAATGAGCACCGGAGATTCCGTTTCATTGTGAGCTCTGTTCACCTGCTCACGGCTCCTTGAAAAGACACGAAATCTTCACTGATCTGCTTGACACGGGATACTGGCTAGAACCACATGTTTCATTTTCTGTCCGAGACGCGTCTCGAAGGCTTGTCTGAAACATTTTGAGAACAGCTGAGGCAGAAGCGCTCAAATTCTTTCCACCGAACTAATGTGCCAGGAAACGATTAAAACAGGATGGACCAGACTGCTACCGCATGTAAGTGAATATATCGTCCCGTTTGTGGAGAAACTGTTGAGTAAATTTTTTTCTCACGGTCAGCTGCAAGTTATCTACCGTGATCTGATGTCGACGTTTTGCCCAGACATGGACCTCTCCGCAAATCGACCGATTCTAAGCGAAATCAATAAATTCGGAACCAATTTGTTTTTACCGTGTTTATTTTGGCTAGTTTTGCTCAATTATTAGAGGTTATGACTGCTGTTTCGGTTGTAATGTCGCTTAACGGAAGATAATGCGTGAATTGTTGTCGTATAAGCGGCACGAAAGTATGGGTTCTTGCACTTGGGACTAGTTTTGATATCTCACAGATGAGCATAGTGAATGATATAATGGTACTGGCATTCTTCACTATCCTACTGTAATCAGTACAAGGCAAGGGAATGAACCTACTGAACGGTCAAAAGGTCTACCGACCGAAGCGATTGACAGTTATTTCCACAAATTAGGTCAACACGGTAGACAGCTAACGCTATGAAATTAAATTTTCTATCTGCACAGCTAAAATTCGGGGTGGCTTGCATACCGAATAGCACGGTCGACTCGCAATCAGAAAGTCCAGGTTCGAATCACATCGCGGTTGCATTTTCTGGGAATTATAATCGGTGGTGGAGTGTAAGTGCTAGGGATGTGAGCATCACAATTGGCCAAGATACCCACGGCAGCCAAGTGTACAATCGATAACAACAATATTTTGGAAAACAGCTGCGATAACCTAGCGCCCACACTGGTACGTGGAATCATATTATCGATTGAGATCCGTGCCAAATTAATCAGAGAGAAGCGCCCCCAATGAAACTCAGGGGTTTGATATGAAATTAAAACTATTGGAATTCACTGTTTTAGAGAAAAAATGTTGTTGTGCAAGATGCAGAAGTATACTGAGCGTGGGTGGGTGTTAAAATAGTTATGATATCGATTTAAAAATCTTTGTCGTAGTTTATTCTTCGTTCAGGTAGGTGAAAATGACTGATTGCACAGACGACAAAAACTAATTTATGTTGACGTATTATGTAGGCCAATCTTGCCATCAGTTCAAACAAGGTTAATTATGCTATATACACGGATTTTCAGCAATAATATTAACTCATCCACACTAAAATACTATTCTTAATACGTTGCGTAAACATGGTTCGGGTGAGGATTCAATGTCAAAATTCACACTGTCAGTCACCTGATCAGATCAAGAATAACCTTCCATTGATAAACCAAATTGCGGCGAATGTAAGAGGAAAAGAACTTCTGAATTTTTCCGTTCTCGAATAAGGGAGGACATATTGGCTTTGCGAAGATGACAATGATTTGCATGTCACGAAGACCTCATGCAGTGGGTTTGCTTCGTCGGACGGAATGATTCTGATCAAACTGTCCCATTCACGGAAGTGTCGAACAACGATCAAATCTCGAATTAACTCGGTAGATCCATAGCTCATTCGTACGCTGACTCAAATGTTCCTTTTATCATCAGGAAATCCTTTTCAAGTAGACCGGGAAAATTACAAGAGATGCATAGAAAATTGAGGAACAATGCAGGAAACAATGTTTAATTACATCAGATGTGAGGGATGTGTGAGGGAACGCAGGCGAAAGCCATGGCTACCCTTCAAGAACTGTGTAGTCACATGATCAGTCTAATTGAGATTTTGTGATAACGTAGCGCCAAGATATTTGCTTCCGCTGAACTAAGAGCCAATAAAGGAATCCTAAGGTATTTCGTGATGCAGGGTTTGACGGCGCTGACCAATCGAGTTGGAGAAGATTGTCTCTTAACCGATCGAAAGCCTCAAGAATGATGTCGAAACTGCGAGTCGAATTATCCGAAGCGGACTTCTGCAGAATTTGTGGAAAGCACACGGAGGTTTTGGCCACACAAACGGAGCGAATAGGAGAAAGACAAAACCGTAAGTTCAACAAGATATTAGAGTTATATAAGAAACATTCATCTAATAAATCTAATAAGACATTATCTAGCAACCAGTATTCTAGTGTTTTGAATTTATCTAATCGGCAACTTTCGCAAGCTGAGCAAAGATTGTTGGAGAAGGGCTTGAATTTCTGCATAAGTAAGAGCTTTATGAAGGCTGAGGATATTATCCCATGTATTGAGGGGTCATTAAATGCACTTCCTAATGAACAGGCAGACTCGATAAGAAACTGTATCGTTGGCGTCATTAAAAACCAGGAACAAGGCGATGCAAACCTTGATTCACATGAAAGACAAGCACTTCTTACGCTGAAGCAAGATACGAATATAGTCATTACTAAGGCTGATAAAGGGAAAGTAACGGTAATTTTGAACAAAAGAGATTATGTCGACAAGGTTGGGGTACACTTATCCGAGGGCCCTTATGAACGGATAGATAATGGAAAAATGAAAAGGGTAATGAATAACTGCAAAATGGTAGTCTCTAGGTATTTGCGTGGCGTTAAGGAGAGTTTGGGAAAAAGCTTGTGGTATAACCTGTATCCCAAGTCTACTCTTACTCCTAGGTTCTACGGCCTGCCCTAAATACATAAAGATGGCATTCCTGTAAGACCTATCGTCGATGGTATCGGATCACCTGCACACGAGTTAGCTAGACATTTGGCTTATTTGTTGAAACCTTTAGTCGGCAATACAGCCTCGTTCATCAAGAACGCATATGAATTTGCAGCACGCTTAAAGTCAGTAACAATTGATGACGACGAAATAATGGTTAGCTTTGATGTTAGCGCTTTGTTCACCAACGTCGATACAACAAGTGCGTTAGAACGAGCTAGACAGGCCTTGGAATCTGATGCCAGTTTGTCAGATCGCACAAACTTGAGCGTCCAGCAAATTATCAACGGCGTATCGATCTGCCTAAACATGAACCACTTCATATTTAATGAGCAATTATATAGATAAAAATAATGGTTGGCAATGGGTTCACCGATATCTCCAGTACTTGCGAACATGTATATGAAGCATTTCGAGAACAAAGCCCTTAACAATGAAAGGCTTAAGCCAAAATTATGGTGGCGCTATGTTGATGACACATTTGTTATCATCAAGCGAGATCAGTTAGAGGCATTCTTCAACTATTTAAATGAAATAGACCCACGTATTACGGTCACAAAGGAAGTTGAGTCTTGCTCAGGCAATCTTCCATTTTTAGACTGTTTAGCACAAAAAGTAGACGGGAAAATAAAACTTCTGTCTACCGGAAACCTATCGATACAGATGCTGTACTACGATACTCTTCCGCTCATCCAAGACAAGTCTTTAGCTCCATATCTTGTTCCATTTTCCATAAGATAGAACACCTGTGCAGCGACGAAAGAGACCGTAAACAGGCGCACCGTGAAGCGAGCCAAAGGATCATTGACTACGGTTATCCAAAAAGTTCTGTGAAACGCCAATTGATGAAGGTAAAATACCCGTCAGATAAATCGGAGAAAAATTGGCGAGATACAGTTTGTATACCTTACGTAAAATGCACATCTGAAGCGATACGTAGAATCTTGAACCAGGCGGCCATACGCGTGACTTATAAGAAAGGGAAAACTATTCGTTCGGTTCTGATGCACCTCAACGATAAGACACCTTTATCTAGCGTCACGAACAGCATTTACAGAATCAACTGCAAGGACTGTTCGGGTGTTTACATAGGCCAGACTTCCAGGGAAATTCACACTAGAATCGAAGAACACCGAAAGCGTGTACTGAGACAGTCCCGGGATGCGAGGGAATATCAATCCCTTATTCGTGATTCCGCCTTGGCGGAGCACGTTTTAGATACGGGCCACAGCGTCGATCTAGACAATGTGGAAATATTAAGACGCGGTATTAAACCGTATAGCGAACGCCTACATGCGGAGGCTGTCGAAATTGCGAAGGCAGGTCCACTGGCAGTCAATAAGGTGGATGGGATAGAAATCTCCACAATCTGGCGCTCAGCACTACTGCGACGGTAAATAGTTATTATTCACCTTATACCTACTAGTTAATTAGATTATTGTTTTTCTTCAAAAATAGGTTAACCTTAACCCCGTTAGTTATGTACTTTTACGTATGTGGGCAGCTGTGTCGACTGACCTTGACCGTGTTCACTTGTATCGGATTGATTTGGATACACACGGCGAGGAAAATGGACCACTGATCCTGGTCATTCCCACGAGACGTGACACACGGTAAGCGTACTATAGGCTGTTTAGCGGTAAGGTCAAATAAGTGGTTGTGGGTTGACCGCTACTTAATCATGTTCCCTGTCCTGACTATCACCCTTGGTCTGACGAAGCTTCTTTGTCAGAAGTGAAACGTTACCCAAAAACTATTCTAACCGATTCCACTCAAATTTCTTTGCATTCAACGGTGAGTTCTTGCCCACATCATCAAAAACGTAATCCGGTTTATTTGCATTGATTTATTGTTGAAGTATATTGCATTCAGTTAACACGAAGACTTTAATTTTGCCTTAGTATTTGATATGATTTTATCATTCATGGTGCTGGTTGAAATACATACATTTCTTTGATAAATATCAGAGTACTTGTTTGTAACTACTGGTCAAGATTATATTCGAATTGCAAGAGAATTAGCGAAAGGCGATATTGTTCAGATAATACTCGCTTAAACGATAAGTGTTTCGTAATTCCAGTCTGCTGCATTTTCAAACTCGCGCGTTTCAGCTTGAAACATTCAACGGTGAGTTTTTGCTTACATCATCAAAAAGGTCAAACGGTCTATTTGCATTGATTTGACGTTAATATATATTGCATTCCTAGTGTTTTATTGCCTATTCAGTTAACATGAAGATTTTATTTTTTGTCTTATTATTTGATATGCTTTTAGCATTCATGATACTGTTTGAAATATATGCATCAGCGAGTAATTAATTTCATGGAACGATAGAAAGAGAAAGAAATAACGAAAGATATATATATAGATAGATAGATAAATAGATAGATAGATAGATAGATAGATAGATTGATAGATAGATAGATAGATAGATAGATAGATAGATAGATAGATAGATAGATAGATAGATAGATAGATAGATAGATAGATAGATAGATAGATAGATAGATAGATATAGAGATAGATAGATAGATAGATAGATAGATAGATAGATAGATAGATAGATAGATAGATAGATAGATAGATAGATAGATAGATAGATAGATAGATAGATAGATAGATAGATAGATAGATAGATAGATAGATAAATAGATAGATAGATAGATTCTGTTTCCAATCGGTTACCATACGGGCCTTCATCGCATGCGTTGATTGATTTGAAGTTTCATGGAGATATAGTTAATCAGACAATTATTGGATGGTGACAAGCAAGTTCGTTTTATATAAGCATAGTCTTTAAACAAGATAGTTAACTTCAAACCCAAACCGGTTTCATTACCTGCTCAATTAATTCAAGAAACATGTTACATAATATTTTGCCTCAAACACTGAACTTCATAGGTCAAAAAGAAGTTTGAAAAGATCCAGCATTGATAGTTAGAATATTCATTCCCAATCGTAGGGAATCCTGTGCTAAAATTGATTAAATCTTTTTAATCAGGATTTTTATTACCACTGTCTATCTGTCAATTTGACAGTGTTTTGTTTATCCATAACAAACGCCATGCAACTATTCAAATAAACCTTATACATGCACGCAATTGTGGACTATACAGCGCAAGCTTTGGCACTGTGGTTTTGGAAAAAGTTATTGCTCTACTCAGAAGGATTTATCATAACGCAACTAAAATGACTAACGGAATCTATCCTTTGAGTAGGGACTGCTTAGACTCGGATTGTGCACCCTCGATCGACGGCGCATCAGAGCTGAACTTTTCGTGACGCACCGAGTAATGCATACGGCTTTTCATCCACTCAGATATATCTTTAAATAGGGTTCCAATCTTTCTACCCGCAGTCGCAATCAGACCAGTTAAATAACACATATCCAAATAAAATGTCGCCGGTACTTTCATACAGTCTGTGCATGCTTTATGTGCAACACTTTACGACAAAAATGGTGTCCCTTAGTGGCCCATTAGTGACGAAATACACGTCCAGCCGACATTTCCCAACTTCATGTCAAACTTGTCATTACGTTTACTCTATCTAAAAGCCATAAATCTTGAATTTTGAATGCTGGAGCACAGAAAGGCTTAAACCAGACCAGGGAGAAATTTTCCGGTAATTTTAATTCAAGGCGCTATTCGATAAATTAGGTTTATTTCAGTCATACAGATAGGAACCAACCGATTTTAGGCTCACTTATTCTGTTTTTCGTATCGATGCGTTTATGCATAACTTGTACCTTTGTTGCAATAGCTGTATAAACGTTGACAACGATATTTAATTGTTTATTTCCGGTGCCAGCGCAACCCTGGAGAAGAAATCCAGTATCAAAAACGACGTGTACAAAAAACTATTTAGAGTAGGAATAATGAATTGCATGTTTTTATTCATACACACAGCACGACCGGTTTTGTACTGCTTGAAATTATGATCAAGGGACAGTACACTCAAGATCCGTATGAATTGAAGCAGTGGATGAATGGTAAACTATTTGTGCTCGTAAACCACTATTGGCTACGGCAGGTACGAACATCCTGTTTAATAACTTGTGCCAAAACACATATAATGGGGCTAAACCCATGGTTATGAAGAATATTACCTAGTTGCATGCTTTTTCATCATTTAGAGAAAGGTTTTAAACCAGAAATTTGGCGGAGTATCCCAATTAATGCATCTAGCGCCGACGTTGTCTGATAAAACGCTTACATTTCATTACAATTTTCAAAGTATTCGAACAAGAATCACAGGCAACATGTTATCCTTTCCACATTATGGAATGGTTTGTAAATTCACTGATAAGTGCTGATTTCAGTCAGGATTAGCTGTGAAATAACTTGACAATTTAACCGGCTATATAATGTTTTTATTTTTATGACTACTGATGCTTTTTAGTAGCCTAAATAATTATTACATTTTCGCGGTTATATAGTGTCGCAAACTTTCGATCAAAGGTCCTTCATTATTATTTCAATATATTGGCTCAATCGTATCGTATAGCATTCGTACGATTTCAATGATTTTTTTTAGATAACGTTCCATTGTACAGCGTTGCAATTTACAATTGGAATATCCGATAAACTAACCATCCACTGTGTGACTTACTTCGGTTTTTTATACCAAACGTTTGTAATATTTCTATTCGACAGTCGTCTGTAGCTCAGCAATGTGTAGATGAAAAAAATCTATTCAAGTGGATATTCCATTGTTGCGTATTCTAAATGTTCTCCCATTTACTTATTCACAATAATGTTCAAAGAAAAAATTAAATTGTTCATGTTGTCTGTTGAGACATTATGCTCGCACTTTCCGTGATGCAACTGAGATTCTGGTGTGAAACGTTGCTTACTAGTTGAAGCTGCTTGTATGTTTCAACGGCTTTAGCTATGGTTATCAATAAAATCTCAATAAATCCGAGTCAGTTGTATAAAAGCACCAAATTGGACAGCGTTACATGTTTTCAAATTGTATAAGCACATAATATGAGTGCATTTTAAATAATGTTTCATATGCCAAGTTTAATTCAACTGGTAACATTTTTTATAAAACAAATGATAAGTTCAAAATCTGAATACAGAGAATTTGTGAAAGCCTAGCCTACTTTGATGTCCACGTACATCTTCAGCTGTAAAAATATTATATGTGACGTAAAGCATGCCACTTCGGACACGATATCTCACGTTGTAGGTGTTAGCTTCCATCAATCGACATCGATTAATGTTGATGTCAAATACCAAAATCTTTGCGTGGCCACACAATGAAATTCGAGAAGAAAAGTTTCACACACCGTTCAGTGCAATGCATGCTACCTAATCAATGAGCACCGGAGATTCCGTTTCATTGTGAGCTCTGTTCACCTGCTCACGGCTCCTTGAAAAGACACGATATCTTCACTGATCTGCTTGACACGGGATACTGGCTAGAACCACATGTTTCATTTTCTGTCCGAGACGCGTCTCGAAGGCTTGTCTGAAACATTTTGAGAACAGCTGAGGCAGAAGCGCTCAAATTCTTTCCACCGAACTAATGTGCCAGGAAACGATTAAAACAGGATGGACCAGACTGCTACCGCATGTAAGTGAATATATCGTCCCGTTTGTGGAGAAACTGTTGAGTAAATTTTTTTCTCACGGTCAGCTGCAAGTTATCTACCGTGATCTGATGTCGACGTTTTGCCCAGACATGGACCTCTCCGCAAATCGACCGATTCTAAGCGAAATCAATAAATTCGGAACCAATTTGTTTTTACCGTGTTTATTTTGGCTAGTTTTGCTCAATTATTAGAGGTTATGACTGCTGTTTCGGTTGTAATGTCGCTTAACGGAAGATAATGCGTGAATTGTTGTCGTCTAAGCGGCACGAAAGTATGGGTTCTTGCACGTGGGACTAGTTTTGATATCTCACAGATGAGCATAGTGAATGATATAATGGTACTGGCATTCTTCACTATCCTACTGTAATCAGTACAAGGCAAGGGAATGAACCTACTGAACGGTCAAAAGGTCTACCGACCGAAGCGATTGACAGTTATTTCCACAAATTAGGTCAACACGGTAGACAGCTAACGCTGTGAAATTAAATTTTCTATCTGCACAGCTAAAATTCGGGGTCGCGCTCGCATACCGAATAGCACGGTCGACTCGCAAACAGAAAGCCCAGGTTAGAATCATATCGCGGTTGCATTTTCTGGGAATTAAAATCGGTGGTGGAGTGTAAGTGCTAGGGATGTGAGCATCACAATTGGCCAAGATACCCACGGCAGCCAAGTGTACAATCGATAACAACAATATTTTGGAAAACAGCTGCGATAACCTAGCGCCCACACTGGTACGTGGAATCATATTATCGATTGAGATCCGTGCCAAATTAATCAGAGAGAAGCGCCCCCAATGAAACTCAGGGGTTTGATATGAAATTAAAACTATTGGAATTCACTGTTTTAGAGAAAAAAATGTTGTTGTGCAAGATGCAGAAGTATACTGAGCGTGGGTGGGTGTTAAAATAGTTATGATATCGATTTAAAAATCTTTGTCGTAGTTTATTCTTCGTTCAGGTAGGTGAAAATGACTGATTGCACAGACGACAAAAACTAATTTATGTTGACGTATTATGTAGGCCAATCTTGCCATCAGTTCAAACAAGGTTAATTATGCTATATACACGGATTTTCAGCAATAATATTAACTCATCCACACTAAAATACTATTCTTAATACGTTGCGTAAACATGGTTCGGGTTAGGATTCAATGTCAAAATTCACACTGTCAGTCACCTGATCAGATCAAGAATAACCTTCCATTGATAAACCAAATTGCGGCGAATGTAAGAGGAAAAGAACTTCTGAATTTTTCCGTTCTCGAATAAGGGAGGACATATTGGCTTTGCGAAGATGACAATGATTTGCATGTCACGAAGACCTCATGCAGTGGGTTTGCTTCGTCGGACGGAATGATTCTGATCAAACTGTCCCATTCACGGAAGTGTCGAACAACGATCAAATCTCGAATTAACTCGGTAGATCCATAGCTCATTCGTACGCTGACTCAAATGCCTCCTTTTATCATCAGGAAATCCTTTTCAAGTAGACCGGGAAAATTACAAGAGATGCATAGAAAATTGAGGAACAATGCAGGAAACAATGTTTAATTACATCAGATGTGAGGGATGTGTGAGGGAACGCAGGCGAAAGCCATGGCTACCCTTCAAGAACTGTGTAGTCACATGATCAGTCTAATTGAGATTTTGTGATAACGTAGCGCCAAGATATTTGCTTCCGCTGAACTAAGAGCCAATAAAGGAATCCTAAGGTATTTCGTGATGCAGGGTTTGACGGCGCTGACCAATCGAGTTGGAGAAGATTGTCTCTTAACCGATCGAAAGCCTCAAGAATGATGTCGAAACTGCGAGTCGAATTATCCGAAGCGGACTTCTGCAGAATTTGTGGAAAGCACGCGGAGGTTTTGGCCACACAAACGGAGCGAATAGGAGAAAGACAAAACCGTAAGTTCAACAAGATATTAGAGTTATATAAGAAACATTCATCTAATAAATCTAATAAGACATTATCTAGCAACCAGTATTCTAGTGTTTTGAATTTATCTAATCGGCAACTTTCGCAAGCTGAGCAAAGATTGTTGGAGAAGGGCTTGAATTTCTGCATAAGTAAGAGCTTTATGAAGGCTGAGGATATTATCCCATGTATTGAGGGGTCATTAAATGCACTTCCTAATGAACAGGCAGACTCGATAAGAAACTGTATCGTTGGCGTCATTAAAAACCAGGAACAAGGCGATGCAAACCTTGATTCACATGAAAGACAAGCACTTCTTACGCTGAAGCAAGATACGAATATAGTCATTACTGAGGCTGATAAAGGGAAAGTAACGGTAATTTTGAACAAAAGAGATTATGTCGACAAGGTTGGGGTACACTTATCCGAGGGACCTTATGAACGGATAGATAATGGAAAAATGAAAAGGGTAATGAATAACTGCAAAATGGTAGTCTCTAGGTATTTGCGTGGCGTTAAGGAGAGTTTGGGAACGGGCTTGTGGTATAACCTGTATCCCAAGTCTACTCTAACTCATAGGTTCTACGGCCTGCCTAAAATACATAAAGATGGCATTCCTGTAAGACCTATCGTCGATGGTATTGGATCACCTGCACACGAGTTAGCTAGACATTTGGCTTATTTGTTGAAACCTTTAGTCGGCAATGCAGCCTCGTTCATCAAGAACGCATATGACTTTGCAGCACGCTTAAAGTCAGTAACAATTGATGACGACGAAATAATGGTTAGTTTTGATGTTAGCGCTTTGTTCACCAACGTTGATACAACAAGTGCGTTAGAACTAGCTAGACAGGCCTTGCAATCTGATGCCAGTTTGTCAGATCGCACAAACTTGAGCGTTCAGCAAATTATCAACGGTGTATCGATCTGCCTAAACATGAACCACTTCATATTTAATGAGCAATTATATAGATAAAAATAATGGTTGGCAATGGGTTCACCGATATCTCCAGTACTTGCGAACATGTATATGAAGCATTTCGAGAACAAAGCCCTTAACAATGAAAGGCTTAAGCCAAAATTATGGTGGCGCTATGTTGATGACACATTTGTTATCATCAAGCGAGATTAGTTAGAGGCATTCTTCAACTATTTAAATGAAATAGACTCACGTATTACAGTCACAAAGGAAGTTGAGTCTTGCTCAGGCAATCTTCCATTTTTGGACTGTTTAGCACAAAAAGTAGACGGGAAAATAAAAACATCTGTCTACCGGAAACCTATCGATACAGATGCTGTACTACGATACTCTTCCGCTCATCCAAGACAAGTCTTTAGCTCCATATCTTGTTCCATTTTCCATAAGATAGAACACCTGTGCAGCGACGAAAGAGACCGTAAACAGGCGCACCGTGAAGCGAGCCAAAGGATCATTGACTACGGTTATCCAAAAAGTTCTGTGAAACGCCAATTGATGAAGGTAAAATACCCGTCAGAAAAATCGGAGAAAAATTGGCGAGATACAGTTTGTATACCTTACATAAAATGCACATCTGAAGCGATACGTATAATCTTGAACCAGGCGGCCATACGCGTGACTTATAAGAAAGGGAAAACTATCCGTTCGGTTCTGATGCACCTCAACGATAAGACACCTTTATCTAGCGTCACGAACAGCATTTACAGAATCAACTGCAAGGACTGTTCGGGTGTTTACATAGGCCAGACTTCCAGGAAAATTCACACTAGAATCGAAGAACACCGGAAGCGTGTACGGAGACAGCCCCGGGATGCGAGGCAATATCAATCCCTTATTCGTGATTCCGCCTTGGCGGAGCACGTTTTAGATACGGGCCACAGCGTCGATCTAAACAATGTGGAAATATTAAGACGCGGTATTAAACCGTATAGCGAACGCCTACATGCGGAGGCGGTCGAAATTGCGAAGGCAGGTCCACTGGCAGTCAATAAGGTGGATGGGGTAGAAATCTCCACAATCTGGCGCTCGGCACTACTGCGACGGTAAATAGTTATTATTCACCTTATATCTACTAGTTAATTAGATTATTGTTTTTCTTCAAAAATAGGTTAACCTTAACCCCGTTAGTTATGTACTTTTACGTATGTGGGCAGCTGTGTCAACTGACCTTGACTGTGTTCACTTGTTTCGGATTGATTTGGATACACACGGTGAGGAAAATGGACCACTGATCCTGGTCATTTCCACGAGGCGTGACACACGGTAAGCGTACTATAGGCTGTTTAGCGGTAAGGTCAAATAAGTGGTGGTGGGTTGACCGCTACTTAATCATGTTCCCTGTCCTGACTATCACCCTTGGTCTGACGAAGCTTCTGTGTCAGAAGTGAAACGTTACCCAAAAACTATTCTAACCGATTCCATTCAAATTTCTTTGCATTGTCTCTTAACATTTTTCGGGATTTAGCGATTTGCCGAGTGTATTGATAATAGATTCTGACGAAGAAGGGTCAGCACTTCTATGGTGGTCAAAATTTACGACAACCTCGTCAGTGTATTTGAGAGTAAGGGTGGAGTGAAAACACGGAAGATTAGAAAGGTAAACAAAGAATAAAAAGACGCATATTGCTATGTAAAATAGAACCATTTCGCTTATTAAGAATTCGATGAGAAAGTAGGATTGCTTTGACGAAGACTGCACCATGAATGAATGAATGAATGAATAAAATATATTCCTGAAATCAACTCTTGGTAATTTTTGAAAAGTGTTAAGCAGAAACACTAAATGGTGCTAGTCGGAGGTGAGTAAAGTCATCACCATATAGCGGATTCGTTCATGGTACGGTCTGAAACAAGGCGCCTTAAAGGATTTCAAAATAAATCCACATTCAGCAATACCATCATTTCAATCATACATTGCCTCGCAAAAACAGCCCCATTGTTATGTAAATTTAGTCAGAAACTTGGAAAAAAATTGACATTTGAAAAATTATTCATATGTTATGCAATTTGTTAAGTTCCCACACTTAAGTTTTTCTCTGAAACAAACTCGCAGTATTTACAATTACGTTCATTGATTTATGGCTGGCAAAAAAGAGCCGACACAATCAACTTACTCGTGGAGATATTCGCAATCACAGAAGCTTTACGCTGATATATCGTAAATTTGTTTGGCTGCAATAAACACAACAACAAGAATAAAGTTTGTAATGAATCGGTGAGAGTAGTTCATTGGTAACGTTTCGCTTCTGACTCAGAAGCTTCGTCAGACCAAGGGTGTCGGTAGGAACAGGGTTCAAGCTCAAATTTCATTCACCTGACCAATCCTAAGCTGGTTAAGTACTGCAGCGCCCATAGTGGGTTCTGCGCTCGTTAAGATAGACAGGCGCGATCAATATCAACTGACGCACCACCACCCCTAATTGTTTTGGTCTTGACAGGTGTGAATGACATCTGATGACCGATTGGCTCGCTTGAGTACTCAATGTGCACACTCGGGGTCACGCACGTTAATCCAAATGCTTATTGTGTTTTATACACTTGCATTTCAATTGTTACCATCCTATGGTTATTGTCAAGCTTGTTGCTTTTAGACCATTAAAAATTTTGAATTACCTAGAATGAAAGACATCGTTTAACAGGGAAAACGAGTGAGCTGGTTGAGCATGGAATTTATTTGCAAAAGAAATAACTGTACACATTTGGAGAATCGTTTTAATGCGGTTAAATAGGGATTTCGTTTAAAGCTCGCTGAGCGTGGCCTAAGATTGGTGTCTCAATATCATTCACCGCCGCACGATTCATACTTTAATTGGCAACAGCCATTGAATCATCCGTAGCGTCCGGCTGGGTTAGCCATGATTCGGATGCGCTTATGCAATCCAGTGTCTCTGGCTTTCGCGCTACCAACCCATTAGAAAGATTCCAAGTCACGAAGTTGTCCGAGAAATGCGAAATTGGGCGAAATGATTGGACGACGCGTTTTGACGTAATGGTATGCCTCGTGCAAACTGAGCGATGAATGAGTCATCACATAGGCAATAACAAATGCCGGGGAACGTGAGACGCCGGCCTGACAATGGACTAAAAGATTACGCCCAGTCACTCTTGATTGTTCTGGTAAAAGAAAAGAAAGCTATTTTAAGGAATTACTTGTGTGGGATTGAAACTAAGTCAGCATAAAAAGAAGAATGAAATTTAACCAATATGAGACAGCAACGAAAGTTGTGATTCACTGATTAATTGTTCGATCTAAAAACAGCTAATTCAACGAGCTCATTCAATCGATTATAGAAATAGATAAAGGATTATTGAGACTAATTTTAAAACTGTGCTCATGTCACTGGCTAGTGAAATGTCCAGAATTGCCTCTTTCTCTCCTTGCTCAATGTCATCAAATACGAAGAAGGTCTAACGTGAACAAATTACATTCTCTGAAGTATCGTGGTGCTCCAAAATCAGGTTTTAGCTGTTTGCTAGCGCACAAAGATAAATAGCCAATTTTAAAAGATATTACATTCACTCACTGTCGGCATTATATATGTTTAGCAGCCGAGAGCTATTCACCAGCTTGAGTGCCTTCAAACTGAGCGGTGAATAACAAGTTCTTATTAGTTCATAAGGTCAATGTCGAGAGCTTTTACATCAAACGTCTTTGTACCACTTCTCGTGTTGTGATTTCAATCTGATTTGTCACATTAGTTAATTTCGATCGGTTACATTCGGAACATCGATACGTTGAATATGTTTCACTGATCCCACCGAATGACTTGTCTTTTAAAAGCCATGATGTGATCACACTGTTGTTAAGGGATTATAATTCGATCCTTTCTTGTATGATTCTTCCGAAATCTTAATTCGTGTTGGTTTCCAATCGCACTAGTTGGTCTTTTGTCGTTTCGGGACAAAACGTTGAGTTTACTTTTAACATAACAAATATTCAGAGAACAAACTAAAACAAATTCTTCATCCTAACTCGCTGCGTCATGAACTGTCCACACGATCGTTTCTACCAGCTTCTTTCAGGCTCTGTGAATAAGGCGCTGTACCCTAAACGGTGACTAAACATTCTTAAAACTTGTTTTAACCATCGCACACGAGCAAGCATCAGCATTTCTCTCAGTTGTGCACGAATGTGCAATCGTACAGTACTTCTGTGCTGTACTTTGCATTTAACACCGTGCTAAATTGATTGGCCACTAGTGGTGAGCTGCATGCTGAAACAGGCTGGAGTCTTACTACCATTTCAATTTCTATTTTATTTTTCATATCTGTCTAGGTCTGGGCAACCTGACAGTATCTTAGCCCACGTTGACACTATGTCAACATAGATTTAAATTATTTGGCGCGAAAACCATTTTTATTATTTCATCATTTTCGCATATATTCACCCTTTATTCTCATTGGTCCATCGAGTCCTTGACGCGATTTTAATGTATGTAGTAGACCAGATTACTACAACAATGAACCCAAGAACGTTGGAGAAAAGGCACAGGAGATGTAACGTTTATCGCGGTAGCCAAAACGTGTCCAGAGCGTTTACGATGCACGCACGAACGAACGGAAGTTAATATTGTCAAGGTGAAAGTTTTGATAAGGAAAAACAAGCGGTATTACACAGCCCCCTCCAAGAAGTCTGGTCAGCGAAGACTTCTGATTGGGAGTTGCCAGTAGCGTGGGACATGCGGGTTTCAGGTTACCCCGGGTAGGAACGTAGTCTCTCAGCAACCAGTCACATAGAAGTCAGCCAGGGCGCTCGGTCTGCGTGGGTCGATCTTCGGTGGTTTGAGAGTAGGATGTACGGTAAACCAATCAGGACTAAGCCAAGTAGCGTCTCACATGTGAGTGAACGTACTGCCGAGCCGCCTCACATGGAGTGAACAGCTGCTAGCGGGATTTTCCCGTTTGACGTGTTCTTAGTATGAACCCAATGTAGCGACCAAATCGTCACTGGGGAATAGTTTCCGCGTTGATGTCTTGAAAATTCCTCTTTCGGTCCAGCAAGATCAAACAAACTGGAGAAATTTGTTTCCCACTTACACCCGTGTTTCTTATCAAGTTTTTTGTGTCATAATTTTCCCGTGATATTTTTTGTTTGTTCTTTAAATCAAAAATGACATTTAAACTAAATGTTGAATCTGTGAGAGTTTTCTTTCCCGAACATTGTTCCTTTATTTAACTGCACTTGGGCTTCCGCACATTTTGATTTGTCCGTTACCCGTGTTTACCGTTATTGGAAAACGGTAATTTTTTGTGCTCTCAACTGAGCTGTTTGACTTCCGTTTATTGGACGCGTTGGGTTTGCATTGAAACCTGTATTCGATTACCGTTGAGTACAGCGTAAATTGACGTTTTGTTCTGATTTGGGATCGATTCTTAAACGCTCGTCATTCCCGGTATAAGAATCCCGTGGCTTGTAGCAGACAACTAGTTTCCGTGACAGAAACTATTCCCCAGTGACGATTTGGTCGCTACACCCAATTTGAGCAGGAACAAGCGCATTCGCAAGCTTGACAACAAGAACCAGAGGCTTCGAAAACACAGTCCCTGCTCAGAATTTCCTGTGTCCCGAAGAAGGATGGTATACGGCCGCGCCAGGAGAATCGGTTGGCGTGTCAATCTGGGCTAATAAGGACCTTGTGTGACATGACAGGCGTGTTGGAACAATTATGCTCGTGTTGGTGGTTAGGGCTACCGGTTAAGTTGGAGGCAAGCGTAAGTGGACCAGGAAGTGTGCGCGATTCGCTGGCATCAGCGGTGGGTGTTTGCGTACCTGAGGGAAGAAAAAAACTCCCTAGTGCATGGGTTTAGGGCCATGACCGAGTGATTAGAATGAGGTACGAAATAATGCACGCGTGTATGCCAAAACATATGAAAGTATTAACTATTTACAACAAAATCACCGAATCGAACGGGTTGCCGTTTGGCACGTTTGGTTACTGTAGTGGCCGGCTCTGGGTTAGCTGTGGGTACAGGAGGGGTAATGACCAGTGGTGCCGGGGTTGGCGTTTGGTCATGTGGGATAACATCCTCGTCCATGAAAGCCGGTTTGACTCTGTCGATTGAGACAGTGTCATACTTGCCGACATGGTTAATGACAACCGTCTTGGGAGAGCGCCGAATTACTCTGAACGGTCTAGTATAAGGAAGGTAAAGAGGGTGCTTCACCATGTCATTCCGGAGAAAAACATGTGGACAATTAGCCAACTCCTTTGTAACATGTGATGATTTGGCCTGAAGCCGTGGAGGGTGATGGGCGAAAACGACCCATGTAATGGCGCAAGAGCGCCACGTAATCGCCGTAGGCGGAGGGTGATTGTTTGTGTGGGGCGACATACTTGCCAGGTAGAGCAATGGCGCGACCGTATGTCAATTCAGCTACGGTAGCCTGCAAAGGGGTTTTAAAGGTAACCTAAAACCTAGGAGGCCGATCGGTAGGACTTCGGTCCAGCCAATACCTCCATGCGCCATCAATGCCGCCTTAAGCTGCCTGTGCAACCTTTCGACCATCCCATTCGCCGCGGGGTGGTAAGCTCTAGTTCGGTGATGCTGGCAACCCAGAGTAGCTAGCAATTTACTGAAGGCACCATCGAAATGGGAACCTCGGTCCGTAGTGACAATACCCGGACAACCGAACTGTGCCAACCAAAGCTCGAAAAAGGGATGGAAGTGGAAGTGGGATGGCCTTAGGCCACCTGGTGAAACGGTCGATTATCGTGAGGATATATATGTGGCCACGTGATGGGGGCAATAAGCCGACTAAGTCTCCGTGTATGTGTGAGAAGCGCTCATCCGTTTCGAGAAACGTTCCTAATTGACTCTTGGTGTGTCGATGGATTTTCGTGAGCTGGCATTCACGACACGCTTTGGCCCAACTTCGAATATCCTTACTAGCTTTTGGCCAGATAATTCGAGCCGTTATCATTTTAACACTGGCACGAATGCCAGGATGGGAGAGATGGTGTAATCCCTCAAAAACGCGCCGCCTGAATGCAGACGGAATCAGTGGTCGTGGTGTGGTTTGTAAAACGTCGCACAGGAAATCGCTCGAGCCGTCAGGCAAGGGTAAAAGTCTAATGTCAAGGAAAGTGGAGTCCCTGAGCTGTGCAGTTTCGGTTTCAGCAGCTTGCACTGCGGCGATCTCACTGAGGTCAATGGAGGACGGCAACTCTACTACATTTATTCGAGAGAGTGCATCCGCGACCGGGTTTCGGGCACCTGCGTTATGCTGTATGTCAGTCGTAAATTGACTGACAAAATCCAGGTGCCGCGTCTCTCTAGGAAAATATCGCTCTGATGACTTGCTGAGCGAGTGGATGACGGGCTTATGATCAGTAAACACTGCGAACTGTCTGCCCTCCAGGAAATGGCGGAAATGTTTAATTCCGAGGTAGATAGCCAAAAGTTCTCTACCAAACGTGCTATATCGGGTCTCTGTGGGCTGGAGCCGCTTAGAGAAGAACGATATAGGGAACCATGACCGTCAACGTATTGTTGAAGCACCGCTTCCACTGTTTCGGCAGATGCGTCCGTAAACAATGACAGCGGGGCGTCGGGCCTATAGTGGCTAAGTTATTTGATGTTTGTTATGTGTGATTTTAACTAAGTGAAAACCGATTTGGCTTCTTCCGTTAGTAGTAATGTCTTCGCACTACCACGGAGCAAATCACTTAAGGGCTGGGAGATTCGTGCTCACTGTGGGATGAATCTTCGGTAAAAGTTTACCAGTCCCAGAAAACGCCGGAGCTCCTTAAACGTTGTTGGCTCTGAGAAGTTAACAATGGCATTCGTGTTTTCATCCAGTGGCCGAATACCCGAAGCTGAATGTCGATGACCCAGGAAATCGATCTGAGTTTTGCCAAAACTGCACTTATACGCATTGATCGTTATCCCATGACTGGACAAACGATCAAAAAGTGCCGTTAGGTGGCGAATGTGGTCCTCCTTGGATGCGCTAGCAATCAGTACATCGTCGAGATATACGTAAGCGCAACCCAGACCTTTGCAAACCTGGTCCATAAATCGCTGGAAGGTTTGAGCGGCATTACATAAACCAAACGGCATAAGGACAAATTCGTAAAATCCGAACGGTGTGGTAACTGCCGTCTTTGGGATGTCCGCTTGCGTGACCGGTATTTGGTTATACGCTCGAACCAGGTCTACATTGCTAAAAATGGTACACCCATGGATATTGGCAGCCAGGTCTTGAATATGCGGGATCGGGTACCTATCGGGTACCGTCGCTTTATTTAACATGCGGTAAACACCGCACGGGCGCCAATCGTTTGGGTTTTTCTTGAGTGGCATGTGCAGAGGAGATGACAAAGGGCTACTGGAAGGTCGTATGATGCCCAATGTCAGCATGTGCTGGAACTCTTTGCGCGCTATTTGTAACCTTTCAGGCGTTAATCGCCTCGGTCTTCCGTAAACCGGGGGCCCACTAGTGGTAATATGGTGTTCCACTGGAGTGGAGACTGCAGGTAGTACAGTCGGTGATGCGCGCAATAAGTTAGGATAGTTCGCAAGCAGCGGGGCATACGATAGTTCGATGTCGCCGTAGCTAAATACCGGAGATATATTTTCGTCTCTGCTCGGGGTATCAAGAACTTTAAAACGGGTAGTTCCATCTATCAGTTGCGAGCGTCGGGAATCTACGAGGAGATCGAATGCGTGCAAGAAGTCAACGCCTAGTATTGTAAAATGGACCGCGACGATCGTAAAAAATTCAGCGGAATTCACGACGCAAACCTAAATCGAGAGTTAAAGAGCGTTGACCGTAGGTTGTTATTAAGGATCCGTTTGCAGCCTTTAAGTGATGGCCTAATGGGCTAGACGTTGTGTGCGCATTTACCGGGAGCACACTCACCTCTGCACCGGTGTCTACCAGAAAATGTATGTCAGTAGGCTTATCAGGTATATAGAATAGACGACTATAACGTTTAGGGCCGATAGCGGTAGCCGTCGTTACTTGTCGGCCCGAAAGTTTCCCGCTCGTGGGGTGTGATATGCGCAAGGCTTTATGCAACTTTGCGCTTTCTCGCCATACTTCCGGTGAACCCAGCATATTATTACGGCTTTTCGAGCGCCGGTGGGTTGGGGTGCGTGACTGTGGCCTGCGGCTGAGTGTGAGGCTTTAAAACTCATTGCGCAATTCTGCAACATCAGCTATAAGGTCTGTAGCTTTGTTATCATCGGTTCTACTTCGTGTGTGTGTTTGTTCTGCTGCTACGGCGGTGATATGGGCATTCGGATGATAGTTTATGCATTCGAAGATGCCATCCGCCATCTCTGCCAGCTCAGATATCGGAGTACTTTTTGCTGAAACTAGGATAGCCTGCACGTACTTTGGTAGGCGCTGAACCCAGGGTTTCCGAATTACCGACTCATCCATACGAGCTGACCCCAGAAGCCGTCGCATCTCCATCAATATGGTAGATGGCTTTCTTCCGACAACCTCCAGATCGCCAAAAAGCTGTTGCAGCCTAACGCGTTCGGACGGGACCGTGCGGGAAATCACGGCTTGTTTGGGGCTATGGTAGCGGTCGCCTTCGGAGGCAGTGAGGACTGCGTCGCGAACTTGCAGTAATATGTCGGTAGTCAGTTTTGTGTCAAATAAGAGAAGATCGCTGCGTTATTTACGATATTCTTGGCGCTAAGCTCCGTTTCAAAAAAGTAGAACGAATACTCGGGGTCTTGTGGAATGAAACTGGGAACTGTGATGGCCGTAGAAGCCAATAATATGCGCTCAGATTCACTCATGATGAACCGTCCAAGTGACAAAAAACTGATTGAAATATCAGGTGCGAAATAAAAAACGAAATACGCAGGAATACGTACCCAAAAAATAAGTGCCGAAAAAAAGATAATCGGAAAAACGTTTGACTTAAAGGTAAGATACACAAAGGATGAGTGTACGGAGGGTTCATCAATTTGTAGTAGACCAGATTAATACAATAATGTCCCCAAGAACGTTGGAGAAAAGGCACAGGATATGAAAGGTTTTTAGCTGTAGCCAAAACGTAAGAGCGTTTACGATGCACGCACGAACTAACGGAAGTTAATATTGTCAAGGAAAAACAAGCGGTGTTACATGTACTATTTTCCAAGGTTATTTCCTTTTACATTCTATACGTATATATATATTGAAGAGTAAACCGAGTTTGTCATTATTGGAAGTGAGCTGCCATACGAAGTTCTCTGAAGCCTTCGTCTTCTTTCTCAATAGTAGGTTGGGCAATATCGTGGGAAGCATATACGGGTGCAAGATTAGCTTCATATCAAGAACGTAACAGTTTGGCGACGGGTTTATTCAAGTTACGAAATCAGGGAATAATCTAACATGGAAATTCTTTTGGAGCGGCAAATGATGTTGATGAAATTTCTACTTCAAAAGCAAGTACCAAGCACAAAAGCACGTGCTATTCCACACTCCGTTGACGGAATTGCGAACAGTATCGCAGAATTGTCAATGATCCGGAAGCGAACGTCACGTTTAAAACTTGGTTCAGACGTTATGAAGACCTTTTTCGTGTTGGTTTGTCGGTTCAAGATGATGCATGGAAAGTCCGGCTGCTGTTGCGTAAACTTGGTCCAGCAGTATAAATACTGCAACCTGATCCTTCTCAAAAATCCTCGTTCTTCAGCCCATATGTTGTCAAACAACACTTGAAGTTAGCAATCTAAAGCAAAACCACCAACTTCGAACAATGACGAAGCAAAGCATCAGCACGCAATGCCCGTCGGCGTTTAAGCCTCCGGAGTACACTGAAATTCTCACATATAAGTCGGAGCCTCGAGAGAAATCGGTGGGTACAGGCGGCCAGTTAAACCATGCTTCAAAATGTTCTGTCCATCACTCCATGCGCATGGGCACGTTGAAAACTGGCAAAACAATTTGCTTCACATATCAGCTCACAAATGGCTGGTCGCACGCTTACAGTAGTTCTGATGAGTTAGAACAATTTTCTGAAATTGTCTACAGCTGTCGCAGATATCATTTCTGTAATATTAGAACTACACCAACAGACAAACGCATGACCTGACTCTAGGCATGTGCCCCAGTATAAACGGCAATCTTGCACACATCTTTACCACGAGTAGCTGATAGCAATGTGGTCAATTTGCGTGAAAAAGGCTGTCAATCGACATTTCCCGGTGAAGCAGTGACGCTTCGAATGGAGGAAGTTAGTGCTGGCAAGGTAAAGTCTGTGCTCAGAGCCCAAGCTAAGCAATCTTTTGCCATTATCATCACGATGGCAATCACGACCAAACATATCAGCCACAAAATGCTCGTTTAATGATAGACGGTCAACACGTGCGTTCATGTCTCCAGCTAGGACAACGATGTCATTCTTCGATGCATGTAAACTTCCATAAAAGCATCTTTGTCAATTTTGAAGGTACAATTAGACGGTGCGTACGCAGATACCACTAATAGGATAGCGCTTGAGGCGGTTGATAGGGAAGTCAAATTTTCATCATCAAACGAAAGATCTTTAGCACGAGCAATGGCACTGTTAGAAATCGGTTGAACTCTCTTTCCAGATGCAGTTTGAATAACCTGAGTAACGGGAGTGTTCTCCATACTATGATAGGATGTATGAAAGTCAACGTTTCCTTTTTCGCCAAACGGCATAGTTAAGGTATCATCATCATTTGTCTGCATCAGATCCTCGGCTTTTTCACGTTTATGTGTATTGAACATGACGTAATTTTCTGCTGGCGACAAATCTGTTGTTGCCACACGCGCATCTTCATACTGTTCGCAGTGAGCTCAAACATCTTTGAAAGAGGGTTTTGGCAGCTTCAAGAGTTCATTCTGCAAAACACTGTCATGTATTCCAGCAATTAGAGAATCTTTCAATTGCATTTCTAGCAAGTCACCGAAGTCGCATTTCGCTGCTTGAATTAACAATTGTAGGATAAATTCGCGAATTCCTTGATTGGGATGACGCGCCATGGAATGAAATTTTGCGCGTTCGGTTGCCTCGAAATGTACAGGTTTCACGTGTTGCATTAAAAGCGTCTTCAGCCTTTCGTATGGAAGAGAAATAAGAGAATCAGGATAGGCTGAATTCTTGATTAATGCATATGCAGATTTTTCGACTGCATTTAGAAAATGAACCGATTTTTTTTATCATTCTCAGCGTTCAGTCTTGTCATACACCAAATTTCGAATCTTTCACAATAGTCTTCAATTTCTCGAGCATTCGAATTTATATCGAGAGGTTCCAGACTTGAATTTGCCATGAAGAATTGCTGCTCGCGACGCCAAATGTGATGAATTGAATTGAATTGAATTGAAAAACCAACCCAAGAATGTTAGTGAGAACAAACGACGCTCACTCGAATTGCAGTATGTATTGAATAATGTTGCTTTTACAAAAAGAATCTGAATTACGGAATTATTGATTAGTATTGATTATTATTCAAACAATCATCACAGTTACCCAATAAATACCCACGCGTGCAACAAACCCGGTACTTTGGAATATTGTTTCTGTTCAAATACCGTCGAGAACAGCAAATCACTCCGAATCGACCAATATTCTTTTGAAATCTGTGAGATCGAAAATCGTGAAATCGCAACAGTTTTATCCTACCTCGTTCGCTTTTCATCGTTTGGATCACTTAACTCCGATCCAACGCATTCACTCCAACGCTAGTTATCGATCGATCAATAACTGCACTGATTCACCCCTCACCGGATTGAAACAATGACACGCAGGTTGATCCCGAAAACCCAAACAAAGAAGGCTGCACGTGATGTGTGGAAAATTTGCAACAAAGGGGTAGGCGCTAGATCTCATGTCGTCAAATGTTTCGGCTGCCTGAGTAAAAGTCATGTCAATTGTGATAAAGCCCTAACAGAGGAATTGGCATCGATTATCAACAACGTAGATTTCCCCAGTGTCTGTTACATATGCACTTCATGTCGAAGCAAACAGTCTAGCGACGATCCACACAACGCTGACTATGAGGCAAGGCTTGAGCCTCGGTTAGAAATTTTAGAAAATAATTATCGAATAATTGAGGAAAGGCTTAAAACACTCTTGATGGATAAAATTGCCCCAGCGATTCAACCCGAAGCAGATGATGCTCAAGATAACAAAAAGCAATCTGAACTTCATCAATCGACGGAACTGTTGAAAAAAGTCAATAATGTACCATCGATTCCAGACTCAGGGGTTACGTCCAAAGAGCTCCAAGTGAACGCGTCTCATTCCAGCAAGCTAACATTCGCCCAGATATTGACTAAAGGTGATAAGTGTTTGGCGTTAGAATTGAGCCCAAAACCTCAGGCAAAAGAGGAAGTTCAAAGCAAAACGGTTCCATATCACAGGGAGCAGAAAAATTCGATAAAACGCATAAAAAATTTAAGTGTAATATGCACCAATATTCCTGAGTCTTAGGTAACGCTCTTTCAAGAAAGGCAAAAGCATGACCGTGAAAACTGGTTCGTCGTTTGTAATCGAATCGGCCTAGATAGTATACACCCTGTGTCGGTAAATCGAATAACTCGTCATACGAAATCCCTGAATCAAAATAAACCACGTCTTCTAAAAATCACTTCCGCCAACGAAAAGGACATGGAAAATGTCCTAATAAAATTGTATTTGCTCCCCGTGATATCCAAAGTGATGGAGCGCATAGTGACGGAAAATATAGTTCATCACTTGGAATCACAAAATATACTATCGTCGCCCAGCATGGGTTTCGTAAAGCTCGCTCATGATTGACAAACTTGCTGACGGTATTAAACGATTTAACCCAAACGGTTGACGCAGGAGACAGTGTGCACGTGTGCTATCTGGATATGTCGATTGGCAGAGAGATGGAAACTGTGGAAGCAACAGTTTAGCGATTTTCGGACGTTGGCGAATCTGACGAATACCGATAAAGCGTATCAAATGGCGACGCTGAGGAATGCGCTTGGTGATCAGGCGACGAAGTTCATACAGTGTTTCACATTTGATGAGAACGAAGACGCAGATGACTGGGAAACAATCATCGCGAAGCTCGAAGAACATTGCCTCGGTCAAGTGAACGATACATTTGAACGATATAAATTCAATTGTCGCGTCCAAGATGCCGATGAGCCGATCGAACATTTCATCCGAGCATTGAAACTGATGGCTGAGACATGCAACTTCTGTAAATGCATGAAAGACAATTTAATCAAGGATCGTTTGATCATCGGAGCAAACAACAGAAGTCTCACGAAGAGATTATTGAAGGAAAGCAACCTTACATTAAAGCAATGTATCAATATATGCATGAGTGAGGAGGCGGCCGAGAAAAAGGCAGAAGCCCTCAGAACTCACTCTTGCGAAGAAATCAATAGAATTCATGCGGAGAGAACAATCCAATCGAAAAGAATTTGCAATTTTTGCGGCAGGAAACATGAATTTAAGAAGGAACTATGTCCTGCGTGGAAGAAAGCATGTACTCGATGCGGTAAAGCAAACCATTTCGCGATTTGCTGTAGATCTTCTGGGATGACAACGACAAATACGCAGCGCTCATTTCCGAATGTCAGTGTCGTTCAGGGTGAGGAACAAGTAAATCACATCCGTTCTTCCGAAATCGAGGTAAATGGCAAGAAGGTTCGTTTCCAAATGGATTCAGGTGCCTCCGTTAGTCTCATTCCGCGTGCCTACGTACAAAATGAGCCCCTATCTGACACGAGAATCGTTTTGCGAATGTGGAACGGCACGACTGTCAAGCCAATGGGGAAATTTACGGCGTCTCTGCGCAATCCAATTAGCGGTAAGCGTATAGAACATGTAATGTACGTTGTTGATGAAAATTTTTCACCGCTACTCGGAGTTGAAGCGATCGAAAATCTGGGAATGATTACCTTTAATTGTATTAACAATATTAATTCGGACCTAACAGACATTTTTCTAAAGTATCAAAGTGTTTTTGATGATAAATTGGGGAAGTTGCCCGGACTTTGTAAGCTGTCAATTGATCAGAATGTAACACCAGTCGCGTTACCAATACGTCGTTTACCCTTTGCAGTGAAGGACAGATTTGAGTTAGAATTGAAAAGACTACAGCTCGTTGGGGTCATCAGGAGAGTTGAAGAACCTACCGAATGGGTCAGCCAGGTTACCGTCGTAACAAAAAAGTCAGGTGAAATGCGCATATGTATCGACCCGAAAGCTTTGAACATGGCCCTCAAGCGAGAGTATTTCAGACTTCCGTTGTTAGAAGATACTTTGCCGAGGTTGTCTGGTGCAAGATATTTTACGAAAGTGGATCTGTCTTCAGCATTTTGGCACGTGTGTTTGGACGATAAATCCAGTTTTTGACGACATTCGGAACCCCCTTTGGAAGATTTCGTTGGCTTCGTTTACCATTTGGACTGAAAGTTTCTAGCGAGATATTTCAAAAACGGCTGCTACAGGCCATAGAAAACCTTACAGGTGTAATTTGTATAGCGGATGATGTTTTAGTGTTCGGACGAACAAAGGCAGAACACGATCAGAACCTAGACAAACTTCTTCAACGATGCCTCGAACTGGGCATTAAACTCAAGAAAGCGAAAATTGAATATTGCACAAATGAGGTAACATTTCATGGTCATGTCTTATCGAGTGACGGTATCAAGCCAGACCCTGCAAAAGTGGAGGCTATTAAACACATGCCCCCTCCTACAGATGTCAAGAGTATAGCTCGTTTTAACGGTATGGTGAACTACCTCAGCCGTTTTTTGCCTTGTTTATCACAAATAATGGAACCGATCAGGCGGCTGACACATAAAGATACACCATGGGTCTGGGGGATACAGCAAATACAGGCCTGGGAAAAAATTAAAAGACTCATATCTAATGCACCTGTTTTACGATATTACGACCCCCGATTGGAATTAGTGATACAGTGTGACAGTAGCCAAAACGGTATCGGCGCCGTACTGATGCAAAACGACCAACCTATAGATTTTCGAAGTCGAACGATGAGCGATGCGGAAACTCGCTATGCACAGATTGAGAAGGAACTGTTGGCAGTCGTATTTGCGATAGAAAAATTCAATGATTACACATTTGGCCGAAAGACTATAGTACAAACAGATCATAAGCCTCTGACCACAATAGTTAAAAAACCACTCGATAAAGCACCGCGTCGTCTACAGTCAATGCTAGTCCGACTGCAGAAATACGATTTCGAAATCATTTACAAGCCGGGTAAAACCATGGTCCTTGCGGACACTCTATCGAGAGCTCCTTTGAAATCCGTAGCCGCTGCTAACCTGGAATCTTCTGATCTTCTGGATCTTGTAGAAGTACACTTTACGCTCGCAGAAAGCGATATCAGGTTGCCACGAATCCGACAAACTATGGCTGAGGATGACGAAATGAAAAAGCTCGAGGAACAGATAATCAGTGGCTGGCCAGATAGTATCGCGATGGTTGACGAACTCATTCGACCTTATTACAAAATCCGAGATGAATTATCAACTGAGGATGGGTTGATCTTCCGGGGCGAGCGACTGATTATCCCACGATCGGCCCGAAAGGTGATGTTGCAGGAGTTACATCGATCTCATTTGGGGATCAACGGTTGTACTAGAAGAGCCAAGGATACGGTATATTGGCCAGGCGTCAGTTGCCAAGTGAAGGATTTCGTCTCTAAGTGCCCAATATGTAACAAGTTTGGGAACCGCCAAATAAAAGAACCAATGTTTTGTCGCAAAATACCAGAGCGCCCTTGGCAACATATTGCAGCTGACCTGTTTTCACATGCAACAAAAGATTATTTACTTTTGGTGGACTATTTCAGCGACTTTTTCGAAATAGAGAAACTGAATACCACATCAGCTGAAGAAATCGTGGCGAAAATGAAAGGTCAATTTGCGAGGTATGGTATCCCAGAGAGTGTCAGATCCGATGGAGGTCCTCAGTTTTCGGCAAAGCAGTTTGCTGACTTCGCTGAAAAATGGCGTTTTAAACATGAAATTTCCATCCCTTACCACAACCAATCCAATGGTAAAGCAGAATCGGCAGTGAAAGAAGCGAAGAAAATAATGAAAAAATGCCTGGAGGCTAAAGAAGATCCGTATTTAGCGCTCTTGGAACACAGAAATACTCCATCCACCGATATAGAATTAAGCCCAGCTCAAAGACTCATGGGTAGACGCACAAGGACGAGGATACCTATTGTTACCAACCGTCTGTCCAGACATGACGTTACATGGGACGTCATCAATCAGCAATTTAAACGGCGCATGGAGCGCGAAAAACAGGTATATGATGAGGGTGCACGTGAGCTACCCGAATTGTCTGATGGAGATACTGTTTGGATACAACCCTTCGGAATGGGAGCTGAGAAATGGGATCTTGGAACTGTCCGTGGTCGTACGGGTGAAAGATCTTACGAGGTGAATACGCAACATGGAACGGTTAAAAGAAATAGAGTACATTTAAGAAAGCAAGAACCCATTGAGTCAGACGAGATGTGTGAAAGGGATCCAGAGCCTCCAAACGAAATAAATTTGCGCAACCGCACAGTACGTAAGTTCATTTGAAAAACGGAAGGATGTGGAGTGGCTGTCAGCATGAATACTCATTGTCCAATCAGAATGCAGTATCTGTCAGTGTGTCTATCTCTTTATTGTAATTCCCATGATGATTCATATGTTTGTTGACGTGTAGTGAATACACATCTGTCGCTCTGATCTTGACTTTTCTACAAGGGCTAATTAACTGCCAGGTAAAAATGGTCCATCGTGTAGGCCGGTGGAACACAACTGTAAGTAGCGCTCGCCCGATCTTGGTAGAATTTATGTACCAGCAGGACAGGGATACGCTTCTTTTAAAAAGTGCTTACCTTGAGCGCTACACAAATGGGCGATTCAAAGTTTTCCAGGATAAGGGGCCTCAACCACATTTTCATGGAAAGCGTTCAAAAGCGCCAATGACTGGCTTGAAAACTCCCATAAAAGGGATCAACCTTAGCCACCATAAAATGTTTAAGTCATCTGCGGTAGTTGTCATTGAAGATTTACTCCAAAATGGGCCGCCAGTAGAATACGAGCGCATGAAAAACTCGCTTTTCAGTAAGCTTCTGAACGAGGAAAATCTATGTGCAACTGCCATTAGGCCGGTGCAAGCTCGTTCGCAAGGGCAGTCTAGCCACTTATCAACTTCTACGGTTTCAAAAAATGGGGTATCAGCGACGGTGCTTCCACATCGAGTAAAGTTAGTTTAAAATGTGCGCAGAATAAAAATACCTGTGTACTGTACACAAATGCTTGCAGTATACGTAATAAATGGGGTGAGCTGCAGCTTGCTGCACTGGAAAACCAGGTCGACATAATTGCCATCACCGAATCATGGTTGAAACCAGATGATCATGTTCCGTCATTTGTATCAACTAAGTATGCCATCTATCGTCAGGATAGGGATACTGGTGCTGCGGGAGGGGGAGTGGCAATTATGATAAACGAAGATCTTCCACACAGTGAGACATCGACAAAGATCGCTTCTCACTAAATCCAACTAACATCGGTATTTCTTACTGTCTCTAGGAGAAGACTGGCACTTGCATGTGCTTATAGAAGTCCGACTGCTTCATCATTAGACGACCAATTACTGATGGACACATTGGAAGTACTAAAAGGGCAATGCAACGCACTACTAATTGTCGGAGACTTCAATCTCCCGGGCATTGATTGGCGTACTGAAATTTCTTCAATAGAGTCAGTTGAGTCGCAATATCTAGACTGGTTTCATGTCGGGGCCTTTAATCAACATGTCAGGGAACATACAAGGTTTAGGACTGGACATACTCCGTCAACTTTAGATTTGGTTCTATCGTCTCATGAAAGAGATATTTATGGAATCAAATACCTTTCGCCACTAGGTAAGAGCGACCACGCTGTAATTCTTCTTGTGTGTGTTGAGCTTTGAAAGGGAATTAGACATTAAATGGTCTATCATATTTCCGCATATTGTCTAATAAAAAAACTTTAAAAAAAACGTATTTTTACATTTTTACCATATCTGTCTAGGCCTGGACAACCTGACAGTAAATTAGCCCACATGCAGTCTATGAATGTGTTTCACTTTACCTCAACTAGGCTAGTGATTTCATACACCACACATTGTTTACGCATATTATTGCATTGTTTCCTGAATAGCTGACCTCTCACCGTGCTGGTGAAGAGAAACCCTACCTTACTTTCCAGATATTCCGAAACAAGAACGTGTGAAAAGTACGAACTGTATACTCGATATCGAAGTGCCGGGTGCTCAACCGCATACCGTCGAAGGAAATCTGGGCGCGTGATTGGCTTTTAGGTACCTTCAGCCCTGTGCAACTTGAACTTGAACTTGAACTACTTCCGACTTTTATAAAATACTGATTTTTGTGACTTGAATTTGGTTTTGTTTATTATTTCAATATAATTAAGATGTTAAACCTTGCCTTTTGTAATTGTCCTATTAGAACTCTGTTCACATATTTGGTGTACCTTTTGTTTTAATTCATTATTTATGCAATTGTCGGACATTGTTGTTTAATTTGGTTGCCATTTTGGGCACTTGGATTTTGACACCAATTTGGGTGTCTAGTATTTGATAGACATTTTTGACGGTAATTTTATCCCATTGCATTTATAATTTGGCAGTCTATCTTCTCAGCATTGGCTGTATTTATTGTTGTCATTTGGAACATTTAAGCATTTTTGGCTCACGTCATTTGTACAACCCGGTACAGTTGAGGTTTGTTATTGTCTATTAATCTTGTTAATAGAACCGTAGTAAACTCGAATCATTGTTTTGAATTGTCGAACTCAACTCGGATTGTTCTATTTGGAGAAACAGAAAATTGAATTGCTCAATTGTAAACGGTCAATTTGGATCTTCTGCCTATTCGAACGAGGATCAACTTAAATCTTCGTGCCGCCATTCGGTTCTGTTTCCTTCTCGTATTTGTCTCGGAGAAAATACTATTTGGTTTGTTGCAATCGAAGCAGTATTCAACTTGGTGGATCCACTGCTCAACTTCGTCCTCGGAATTGCGTGAATCTGCGCGGATTCGAAAATTGAAGCTCCATTCCTTTGGAGAATTTTGTTGAACTCCTGGTGACGTTCATTTATTTTGTGTTTTAAAATCATTATTGTACATCTATTATGCCTGAACGCTCAGCAATATTAGGGTGTAAAGCGGTTCGGTCCCTAATAGATGGCGCAGCTGATTTCGAGTCTCCATCAGTTGGTAGACATGGACTCGACTGTAACTGTGCACCTCCTAAACGGGCACTTGAATTAGAGCAAGATTTAGCGAATGCAAATGCCACAATCTCTAAATTAACTCATGGTATCTGTCATAAACGAGCATCAGGTCTACCTTGTCTTGTGACCTACTCTGTGTTAGATGAGTTATTGGAAGAGGCCCGACGACTGATTGGCCAATCAGAATGCTTCGCGGGTCTCGCTTCTTCAATGCATAAATGTCAGGTTGCCCTCACTCTATTGGAGTGCCAGGTGATTTTGAATGCAAGTGACACTTTGGAGTCTATTGTGCATATTTTACCGGCTGTGTTCCAGCAACAGGGAGAACGTTATCTCCACTACCCTTTTTTGCTCGGATGACCTAGGATGTAGCGTTGAAATAAAAATTCTATCTAACTACTTTCAAATTGTCAGTAGGCTGTAAGTAAAATACCATTTTTATGCAACCTTTAATCGAATTATTATTGGTTGCTTGTTATTAAAACCCTTCATCGAATTCTTATTGGTTGCTTGTTATCAAAAGCTACATGATTGGTTATTTTCAAAATTCCATTTCCAGTATTACGCTCTGCACTCAATTCTGCGCCACTTTATTCATAATGAGCTCTAATGATATCACTCAGCTTTTTCAGGCAACCGTTGGTGGCCGCTTGTTCGAAAGTCTGGATGAGTTGAATAGTATGCTGGACGAGTTCGCTCGGGTTTCTGGCGCCCACTATTCTGTCCGAACATCGAAAAAAATCGAAGCGGCGGTGTGACATATGTGAAATATATATGTCAACGGAAAGGATTCTTGGGAAAACCAACCCTTGGTATTCGACATCGCGTATCTACGGCAACACAATGCCAATCATTTATCAATGTGGGCCGTATGAGGCCTCGGTTCCGCATTACGAATAGCAACATGATTAATAATCATGACTTGCAAGGTGGTGCAGTTGAGTCCTGGAACTTCCGCAACCGACGCTTGACGCTTTCGGAACAAGAGATCATACGACCGATGCTGGAATGCGGAGACTCTTCATTCAACATAAGATATTATGTAAAGAGACGTTTCCAGAAAGATTTGACTGGTTCTGATGTGGTCAACCTTCGTCGACGAGCGCTGGACAAACGTAACAATCCTGGTAAGTTTGTAAGAATTACAATTTGGAGACCGTAATGTCACTGTCTATATTTTCAATCATTTTTCAGCCTATATTCGACAAATGGAAGCTGAATACAACGCCAACGGGAAGGCACGAGTACTACTGGACGAAACTAACCGGATGACGCTTTTTGTCTTCGTTACCCAAGAAATGCTGAGTTTGTATGGCCGTTTTTCCGATTTCCTTCTCATCGATGGTACATTCCGTACAAATCGTGAGAAATATTTTTTATATCAATTAATGATAATAGACGGTTGCAGAAAAAGTCTGCCAGTAGCAATAGGTTTTCTCTGGAGGGAAACGGCGGATGACATCCGCACGTTTCTGCTGACCTTTGTAGAATTCGTCGGTGGGTGTGACGCAGTGCGAGCTGTTATGTCTGACGGCGCTCCTGCGATAGCGAATGCCGTGGAAGAAGTATTCCCACACGCTGCTCATCTGCTTTGCCGAGTGCACATGCTTCGCAATGTCACACGTCGTAACCCCCGGACCGAAGCACTGAAGTGTGTACGTGTAGCTATAACCACTCGTCGTATATGGCGTTACGCCTTTGCCCTAATTAATATACAACGAGCGGATCCCGTATTTTACGCTTATTTTAAGGGGCCAGATTGTTGCAACTCCCATAAGTGGGCGAATTCTCGACGTCCCAAGGTGGCTACGTACGGAATTGCGGACACCAATATGGTGGAGGTGATGCATAAGTATATAAAAATGAATCTCCTTAGTGGTAAGATAGCAATATGGGAGGCCATTCGTTTGTCTAAAATTAGTGCAACGTATCTTATTTGGCACCGGCAAAGCGAAATTATTTCGATTAGTCGAAGGCGTGCGCATGTTCCGAACCACTCGGAACTTGATGCACTTCGTGATCTACTCATGCCATATGCTGTCGATCTCATTTCGGATAACGTAGCTGCAGCAACAGTAAGGGTTGTAGGTTCAACGGAATTTATGGTGCTCCTTAGGGACGCGGGTTCTTGGGGTGTGTGCTGCTCCACTTGGAAGTGTTCATGCCCCTTTTTTTATTGACCAAGGATTGCCTTGCAGACATGTTCTTGCAGCTGCTTCATATAGAAACTTTGAATTGTCTTCACTTCCTGTGTCCCAACGCTGGCTAAGGACTAGTAATGATGCGTTGAAGGTTAATTTTTCTTCAGCGGACGTTCCTAGGCGTTCTAGTCGCGTCTTTTTATCAGGTTTTTCTACGGTTTAGATGTATTACGTAAGTTTCACCGTCATTTTGAACCCCCATACTTCAATCTTCTAATTCGAAGTATGGACAACTATTTAACTACATCTAGTTCACGGAGATTGCCTCCGTATATCTTTGATTTGGACGAGGCTCAGATGTCATTAGAAACTGCCGTGTACGACAATCTGACGATGATGGTCAGCTTTGACGTGAGCTCCTTGTTCACAAACGTGGGCAATACAAGCGCTTCAAAATTAGCGAGGAAGTCACTCAATTCCGATATGACCTTGAATGTAGAAAATATTGCAACTAATGATAGCCACAATTCTCCAATGACCAGTAATGACGAAGATCAAACGGTAGCCGCTTATGAAGGCAGCGATACTCGCGTAATAGGCGTTTATGATGGCCGCATAAGCGGTCGTGGACGGGAAACTAGATCTCGAATTCCTATTCCGTCCACCTCTCGAATGCCACCAGTAGATCTTGACGCTTTCTTAGATCACGCGCAAATATGTGGGCAGTGCGGTTCAGATGAACCACCTGAATTCGGTGGAAAAACAATCGATTGGGAGCAATGCCCCTACTGCAACGAATGGTACCATACTTATTGTATAATTACTCCACCTTTCAATACTGGAAAGTGGTGCTTTAATTGTATGCAAATGTTTGATTAATTGCTTCATTCGATTCCGCGTGTTGCTGATATTGGTGCCATGGCGATATATGGTGAGTGCTATCATTCGCTTATCACTGACCCATTTTTTTACCTTTTTATCTGCTTTGCAGGATCAATAAACCGTGAGCACTATCCACGTGAAAGTTCGAAATAATTTTTCGGTATCATGATGACGTGTTTGGTTTTGTTAACATCACCAACACGCTCGCTTGAACGCGGGAACTCTGAAATTGGTAGCCGCTTAATTAATCTTTTTATCTTATTCTTTCCGCCATACGCCATTGCAATCCCCAACGAACCAATCGAGAGGAGAACCGAAAAAGGTGAAAATTATCAATCGCAACTATCCATGCAACAGTGAAACCAATTTGAAAAAGTAAAAGAAAACTGAGAAAACTGACAATTTTAAGAAATCTCTAAATATATGTTTCCTTTTATCAAACAGTCTTTTTATAACTGTTATTCAATAAGATTTTGTTATGTGACAGGATAAATAAACTTTAAAGGTGGGTACATAGTTGAAAATCGGTTACCATGCTTTGTGAGAAACAGAGCAATACTAGACGTTTGCCCAATATAAACATCAGAGTTTAACCTTTTAGATTTTGTTGGTCGATTAAGTACCCTAACAATCGAGGAGGATGAGATGATGGTCAGCTTTGACGTGAGCTCCTTGTTCACAAACGTGGGCAATACAAGCGCTTCAAAATTAGCGAGGAAGTCACTCAATTCCGATATGACATTGAAGGATCGTACAAGTTTGAGTGTACAACAAATCATCAACGGTGTAGCAATTTGTGTACATAGGAACCAATTCTTTGTTTATTAGACAGCTATACAAGCCAAACGATGGTTTAGCGTACCAGTTTTCAACTGAAATAAGGCTCGCTGAATCTCAGTTATAATATAACACATTCCGTTAATACGCTATATGCGTCTCAGTGGTCTTACAACGTTATCCACTTTCATGAAAATAGTTTACTTTTCCTACAAGATTCATATGCGTTGATTTGTTGTTGCTCCTACGTTTGATTTAGATATGACCTTAAATAAAAGTACAGACTACGGTATACTACCAGCGGAGAGGCTAAGATTGTTGCAAACCATTGAGGTCAACATGGGATTGTTCCGGCTCGGTTTGAAAATCCGGTGGACAGTAAGGCTAAACGTGTTGCCAACCCTTGAGGTCAACATGGGAATGTTCCGGCTCGGTTTGAAAACCCGGTGGACGGTAAGGCCAAACGTGTTGCCAAACCTTGAGGTCAACATGGAAGGGTTCCGAAGCAAACACACTGGCCGACAGAAAGTTGTTATTATGAATGTAACCTGATCTAAACTGACCGTCAACTTGATACGTTGAGGTCAACATGGAAATGTTTCGTAGTGGACAAAATGGTCGAGAAAACTTGAATATTAAAGATATACGGACAACAGACGTATCACTGATAGACATATCTATCGAAAGATAGATAGATACGTAGATGGATAGATAGAAACCGTTTGTGACGTGCAAGTGCGGGTATATGAGCAACACATTACTTTGGCTATAAAGCTATAATCATGAATAGATAGATAGATACATATATAGATAGATACTTAGATAGATAGATAGACATATCTATCGAAAGATAGATAGATACATAGAGAGATAGATAGACATATCTATCGAAAGATAGTTAGATACGTAGATGGATAGATAGAAACCGTTTGTGACGTGCAAGTGCGGGTATATGAGCAACACAATACTTTGGCTATAAAGCTATAATTATGAATAGATAGATAGATACATATATAGATAGATACTTAGATAGATAGATAGACATATCTATCGAAAGATAGATAGATACGTAGATGGATAGATAGATAGATAGATAGATAGATAGATATATATATAGATAGATAGATAGATAGATAGATAAATAGATAGATAGATAGATAGATAGATAGATAGATAGATAGATAGATAGATAGATAGATAGATAGATAGATAGATAGATAGATAGATAGATAGATAGATA
>JACCGJ010001436.1:17634-27731 GCA_013407085.1 Atriophallophorus winterbourni | reverse complement strand
AAGACCAAAGTCCTTGTTCAAGGGACTGTATCGCCACCAATCATCACTGTTGGAAACTGTCAGCTTGAACCAGTACATCATTTCACATATCTTGGTTCAACCATTGCGGATAACCTCTCGCTAGACACGGAGATTGATAAGCGGATTGGCAGAGCAGCTGTCCTTCTGTCCCGTTTGAACTCTCGTGTTTGGGGTAACCGCAAGCTGACTGTAAAGACAAAGATGATGGTATACAGCGCTTGCGTACTAAATGCTTTACTGTACGGTAGTAAAACCTGAACCACCCACGCAAGACACGAACGGAAGCTGAATGCTTTCCATCTACGAAGCATCCGTCGTATCTTGAACATATCGTGGATGGACAGATTGACTAATGCTGAAGTGCTTTCAAATGCTGGTCTACAGAGCATGTTTACTCTATTGCGACAACGCCGCCTGCACTGGCTTGGTCATTTCTGCACAATAGAAAATGGTCTTATTCCGAAAGTTCTACTCTATGGTGAGTTGAAACTAGGAAGTCGAATATTGGACAGACCGCACTTGCGGTACAAAGACATTTGCAAAAGAGATATGAAAGCACTTGGCATTGACCCGGCAAGTTGGGAAGAACTTGCTCTTGACCGCTCACATGGGAGGCACTGTGTAAAGCGTCGTCTGCAAGCTGGGTAGGAGCAGATACAACTCTTGGCTGATGAACGCAGATCACGCCACCAGCGTGAAACTGACGCAATAAAACCGAGTTCTGACTTTCGTTGCCAACGCTGCATGAGAGAATGTTCCTCCTGAATCGGACTGTTTATTCATTCCAAAAGCTGGAAAACTTAAACATTCACGCGATTGTGCTGTACATCTATGGTCGACATCGACCGAAGGAGGCCAATAACAACAACTGTATGCCTCCGTGAATGAATTACAATGATTTGTACTTAACAAAAAACAGAATCAGCTCGGAATAAGCACTTGTATTTCATGAAAATTTTGAAAACATCGAAGTCGTTTTTACAGTCCTATATCTTGTATCATCTTAATTGGTTAAATTAAACATGGTCGTTTCATTTCTATTACCGATAGCGCCATATTGATATATTGATTTCTTTTTATCATTATAAATCACATTTCATTGATTTTCTATTCGTTAACTCAGTTAAGATTATTTATCTGTTAAATAACATTTGTACGTGATCAACACACGCGGTCTTCGTTTTTCTCTGGGTGCCTCGGATTCAATGTTTTATGTGGATATAAAAGGAACCCTCGCAGCCTAAACATTCGTTCATCTCTATCCACTAAAATATATAACAAACTCTTCAACTTAGCAGCAAAGTACTAATTATTTTGCAACTCCGCTTATGTTTCATATTCAACTTGTTTTTTCATCGTCTGACACTACATACATTGTTTTTTATAAAACCAGACAGTGATTGTTTAAACACCCTATTTAAATTTATTTCACATACAACGCATTTGTGTTCTGTATTTTATAACGCGGAATTCGTATTACGCCCAGCCAATCTATAAATGCAGGCTCTTAGAGATAAATTATATGTACCAATATATGCTGGAAAGAAAAATTCTGTTCCATCAGTCAAGATATCGATTATTGGGGCAGGCCCAGTAGGGATGGCAACCGCCTTCAGCCTACTAATGAAGGTTCAGTGCATTTTTTTGATAACGGGGGCATCAGGGCATACCAACGGAACTAGTAATCATCGATTTGAACGTAGAAAAGGTCGATGCTGAAGTTAGTGATTTGCAGAACGCTCGACAATTCTTACCCAAAGTGTCCATCTATGGTGGATCAAGTTTGTAAAAAACATTTCGTAATTACAATAGATTACAAATTATCCGCTAATTCCAATATCGCCATTATATGTGCTGGAGTAGATCGGAGAGATAACGAAAATCAATTGTCACATGTGCAACGGAACGTTGATGCACTTAAAAGTAAACTATACTGTATAAATTTTAATTTAATCAGCTGTGATCCCTCATTTAGTGGAAAATAGCCCAAAATGTACAATCATTGTACTCATAAAACCCGGTTAGTAACACGCAATATCTAATTAAAAGTGGATGTTTTGGCGTACGTGGCGTGGCGCATTAGTGGATTTCCCAAAAATCGAGTTCTTGGACTCGGAACATTAGTCGATTCTTCAAAGTTTTGCAACGCAATAGGAAAAAAACTAGGAATATCTGCAGATACAGTAAATGGTTATATATTGGGAGAGCAAGGAGAGAAAGCCGGTAATTTCGATTGTGTTACATTTTTAGTTCCTATCTGGAGCTCAGTAACTTGCGCAGGGACGAAGTTGAGGTCAGTTTACCCAGAGATAGGAACGTCTGAAGATAAAGAAGGATACGAAAAAATCCCAAAAGAACTGATCGAAAAGTATGGTTAACGAATTCGTAATTTTTAGTGAGAATTTCATTACAAAGTGTAAAGGGGCAAATGCATGGTCCACCGGTTTAGCAACAAGTGTCATATGTGAGGCTTTGTTAACGGATTCAAACTGCGTTTTTCCGATTTCAACACATGCAAAAGTAAGACGATAACGTTGCCTAATCATTCACTTAGCATGAAGGAAAGCTAACGGTAAGTGGGCGCTCGTTCCTGAAAATTATAAAATTGTATATATTGTATAACAAGTAAGTGATGTTCACTTTATCGAAAATCGAGTCGCATTCAATTCTGAACAGCACTTAATATCAATGCAGAATAATTTCGTCAAATATGGAACCACACAAATTATAAACACGCTCAAAATTTAGATGTTTGGTTGGATACTGAAAATTTTGTACAATTTCCTATTTATAGTGTATAAAGGTAGATAAGAACATTTTATTCAATTAGAGATGAAGAAAATCAAGCAGTACCGATTCAAATACTTAATAACGATATCATACAAGTCCGAAAATTAAAAGGTGAATCTTGATCCATTGCGTAATTTTCTGATGATCATATAAATTTTAATACACTTTCGATTCCTACTGCATGTAACATTTCTACACTTCCAACGAGTTGAGATTAGACATAAAAGTAAGCTCAAACTCAAGAAATTATAATAATCGTAGTAGCAAAGGCGTCAAGGTTAGCCAGTCTTACATAGAAGTTAAAATTTATCGCCTATAGAATGAAACCTGATAAGTCATTCTGATGAAAACAACCGCGATCAATCTTTAGGTAAAAACACTTAGACGATAAACGAATTGCATGGAGATTAAAAAACGGGTGTTTAACGTCAACGAGATTTCAGGAGAAACTTTCATAGTGAGTCAGCACGATTTTATTCAGGATTCAAAACGCATTGCGATAGAATCGAACGTTTTTACAGCAAATTAGATCTTCAATCACATTTCTCTTATCTTCATGAAGATTAATAGGAATTATTTTCCTCAAAGTCATATGACATTTTAAACTCCCATCTAATTAGCAACGTTCTGTAGGGCGGCCAATTAATGATTGCATTATTAATCGATATGAGCTCCCTGGCCTACTTCGTTCGATTTCGACCATTTATACACATCACAATTTCATGCTCTAGATAATTTCAACTGACTCAACAAACAGATTCAAGTAAAACAATCTCTCCGCCCACAGTTATGGGCAATAGACGGGCGAACAGTGTAATGTACGTGTATGTGTGATCGACGTTCTGGAGCTGAGAGCAGTTTGCGCTCTTCCCCGTCTTAGTACGCCGCTTTACATTGCTGGAAATTCGTAAACACGAATAAAGTCATTCTTCTTCTTCAGTAAGCGGTCAAGAGCAAGATCATAACTTGTACGGCAGATGACAAGCGCTTCCATATCCCTTTATGAAAACCAGTTCAAAGGCCGACTTCTTGATTGCAACTCTCCATAATCAACATAGTAGAATGCAAATGCCTTGCAAACTAACTTTAAGAAGCACATCTGCATTTGATAAATTGTCCATCCACGATACGAGCAATATGCAACGGGTGCTATTAAAGTAGAAAGCTTTCAGCTTTCGTTCGTGTCTCGCGTGAATAATCCAGGTTTCACTATCATGCAGTAAAGCGCTTAGTACGAACGCGTTGCGTACCATCATTTTTTTAACGGTCAGATTGCGGTTGCACCAGACAGGAAAATTCAAATGGCCAGTTGGTGACGGATTAGCACACCATATGGTCTGTGTTGTGCTCTTAAAATGTTCAGGTTGAAAATCTTGAAATCACGGCGTGTGTAGATAAATACCCATTGTCGTTCGAAAAACGTGCTTCAACAGCAGAATGAAGAAAATGCTAAATAACTTGGGAGCTAGAACAACTCTTTGTTTGACACCTTGGTGAGTTCGAAAGCTTCTGAAGTGCAATCGTTGCCATTGGCTTAGCCTTCAATGCCAGAGTAGAAGACATAGCAAGTTCAAGCAGTCGTGAATGGCAGCATATAAGATCAAGCACTTTGAAAAGCACCTCTCTGATAATGATCTCGGGAAGAAGATCAATTCTATATTTGATTTTCTGCTGCGGAAGCTATATTGAGATTCAGAGTAAACTTTATCAGCTAATTCCAGTAAAATATTTGCAAAAGTTTTGCCTACAACATTCATAAGAGAGGTTCCACGGTGTTGTAGTAGTAATATTAAATAGTAGCAGTGTTAGTATATATAGAATGTTACGCTTAGTGAGAGCGATAAAGATCAATTTCTTCCCTACTCGTAGGGTCAATGCAAACGGTAGTACCGCAAGTGCGGTCTACCAAAGGTCGAATTCCTGATTTCAACTCACCATAGAGTAGATCTTTTGGAATACGACCATTTTCCATTATGTACACATGACCCGGCCAGCGTAGGCAACGCTATAGACCAGCTGTAGAAAGCATTTCAGCATTCGTTACTTTGTCCATTCACGATATGCTCAAGATACGACGGTTGCTTCGTAAATGGAAAGCGCTCAGCTTCCGTGGATGGTCGAGGTCTCACTGCCGTACATTAAAACATTTTGTAGCACACGCTTTATACCATCATGTTTCTCTTCGCAGTTAACTTGCGGTTGCCCCAGACACGAGAGATAAAACGGGGGAAAATGGCACCTGCTCTGCCAATCCGCTTATCAGTCTCCGTGCCGCTGTGGGAGAGATTGTCACTCCTGAATCGGACTCTTTAGTCATTCTAAAAGCTGTGGAGCATGAAGCCATCATGCGCTTGGAATGTACATCCATGGTCAACAGTGACCGAAGGAGGCCAACAACAATTACGCTTAGTATATATTTTACTACTAAAGAGTCGCCTCTATCACCCCTATTCTTAAATAACTTAATTATCTTATTGTCTCCTATCTCTTATGGGACAGTCCTCCTGCCACTACCGTGGAAACAATGGATGAAGTGGCTGTATTAAACCTATTCTGCAGTATTTAGCGAGCTCAGGTAGAGTTCCATCGACGTTAGGGACCTTTATTCGCGCTAGGCAGTCGAACGCTACATTGAGCTCACCAAGAGTAAGGGAGAATCTAGATGTGTCATGGTTGGTAAACGCTCAGTTGTTCTACGCGCATGCGGAGTAGAAATGATGGACCCATCTTTTCATCTGCCGACTTTTGTCGATAATCGGGTTATCATGCAGTGACTTAATGAGAGCTGTTTTGTTTGGACCTACAGCTCTCTTCATCCAATCATGCATTCCATGAAAATTGCAAATATGTGCAGCTTTTGGAACAGTGCTCATCGCCTAGCAGTCTGTTGGACCATATTTCCAGCTTATAAAAAGGTGTAAATTTTCATCAGTCGGTATTCATTTGAACTTCAGAAATGCTAATTGTTTCTCGTCCAAGACAGCAGTCAGTCGCGCTTTCGTTAGATCATAAATGGAAAGAGCGAATCGGTGTACACCGTTTTTTAAGCGATTTCCAGTATATAAGTGCTGAATATGTTGTTCTTCTACTGAGCTCGTTTCTGAAGGCTTGTTCGAATAGCAAAACTAGATAAGGTTAGCACATACAACTGGCATTGATCTTTCACTTACCTGATAAGTCCATTAGAGCTTCAGTTTAATACAATATGATGAATTGTCCATGTCACAATCTGCCCTGTGGCATGATTTTGTGAGTAGTAAGCTTTACATATTTGCGCGCATAACGAGAATAAGATCAAGCTGATGCCAATGCTTCGAACGAATACATTTTCAGGAGACTTTATGCTGTTTTGTTTGAAAGATGTTAGTCACACAAAGACTTCACTGTGTGCATAGTTGATCATTTTCATTTGTTCTATTTACCCCGAACTTTTCTAGATAATTTGGACAAGTCTCGAGTTCTGCAGCAATTCATAAAAGGCCTTTTTCAGCGGGGGTCACAGAGATCGTCGGTTCATAAACGTTGATCAACGTAATGGTGCAAGTGTTGCACTTTAAATTTACAATACAAAGCTGTCATTTTCCGATTTTACTTGGTTCTGCTAATTTAGTAGGCTATTTCGCATGGCAAACCTAACTCCATGCAGTCAAAAATTATCAGAGTCCATGCAGGTGGGCCGCCATCCGTAAAACATGGCCCAACCAGCGTAACCTATACAAGTTGATCTGCTTCGCGATATCAACATTACTACAGAAGAGCTTATTTTGGAGAACATCGTTGTGTATGCAACCGTTAAAGCTAACTCTAAAATAGCTGCGGACATCGGTTGGCAAATACTTGGAGACGCCTAATGTGCCCTAACGATGCACAATTATTGATACAACTATCGAGATAAGTAAAACGATCTACAATTGCAAGCACCTGATTGTCAAGTAATAAAATGCTGTTTGATAAGTCAATGTCCCGCAACAGGACACTGCACCTGCAAAACGCATTCCAAATACAGGCACAATACTAGCTACCTTGTTCAGTATTGCCTGTGTATCTGTGTACGAGTCGAAGAGCATAACTATATCATCAGCATAGTACAAGTCGAGAAGCTTGCCACCTGGCATTATGTGAACTTCGAAAGCTGGGGCTCCTTCGCTGCACAATTCCATGATGGCATCAAGTACAAAATTGAACAAGGAGAAATCGGGCATCCTTGTCGAACGCCAATTGTGCTGGAAAATTTCGGATAAAGATCATTGTAAAAATTAACGCATCAAGTGCACGCAGTATGTTGACATAATTTGTCGGAACACCTTTTCACAACGGGGTTAAACAGCACATTTCGATCGACTGAATCAAAATGTCCCTTTGAAGTAAAAAAAACTGGATATTGTCGGCTACCCATAAGTGTACCGTAGTTTTAACGTTGAAAAGTAAAAATGTGCAGGAGTGAGTGAGGCTCTCGCTGAATCAGACGGTAGTTACATCACTAAGAAGAATCGCCGCCTAATGTTTGACCGAACATTTTAGCTGGCCGCCTGCAACAGAATCATTATCTCATTCGAAGCAATATGATCCTTGGCCTGGTAGCATAGATCCTCCTAGCGATTTAGAAACTAAAGCATGTATCGAATCCATGAAACGATTCAAGTCTGTTGTCCGCGATGCCACACCACCTTTTTTGTTTATGGAAGGTGGTCATCTTGCAGAGAATTAGTACATTCTTCGCATTGTATATTAAAATGTAATTATATCTGATGTCCAACATATTACAGTGTGTATGCTAATGAACGACAATATCGGCCCATCCGGCTTTTCACAGCCCAACTGTTGTTACACGTGATCTCATAATCTAATTGTTCTACGATAAAAACAAGTTTCATTATCATTACGCTTACTAAAGCAGAATAGTAATTACGTATATATAAATACACCAAATTAACAGTACACTAAATTTAAGCACGGATGTGCTATCATACAGCACTTCGGTGCTGTGCAGCTAACATCGTGCTAAATTGATTGGCCAACGGTAGTGAGCTGAATGCTGAAATACGCTTCCATTTCAATTTATATTCTGTTTCTCATCTGTCTAGGCTTGGGCAAGCTGACAGTATCTTAGCCGACGTACAGTATATTACTGCGTGGCACTTTGCCTGGATCAGGATTGTGCCTTCATACATACAACATACATACACTAAATTTACCGAAGCCAATAATGAAACACAGCAGTTTCCATATCACACTCTAGAATTACTGTCTAAGCGTTAACAAACTGACAGCATTTCAGCCATCAGACTCAACAAACGTCGGATGACCCCGTACTCGCGATTCCATCCATACACATGAACGTCGTGAGCTAGCATGCGTGGGAGTCGATAATCATTCCAACGCAATGTACAGGCAAGACAAAAACGACGTGCACTTTAAGTACAGATTTGCACCTCTATATTTCCGTAGATCGTACAAAACATTAAATTTTTACAAGATATACGCAAGGTGTTCGAGATCAAGAATTTTATGGTGATCCATGTGAGACGATTAACCATTTAGAAGAGATAACTAAAATTGCATTCATCTAATATTGTATTCAGCTAAGCAATAAAAGAATTATTGTTTAATATTTTACTTCGAAAATTTCTGACGCTTGTCATCGACATCACGGACACCATTAGACAAGTAGCGAGTACAGAGTGTTTAAGTGCCATCCCATACAAGAGTAATCAAACATGCCTAAAGCAAGATTGCCACTAAACATGATTCTAAACCATAACTTTGAGAATGACTGGCCACTACGAGGTCTGTTCTCGCATCCCAGAAAGGGAAACACAAACTCTTGTCATAGGTGGATAGCCTTACCGGGACTAGGTCGGCTTGTTTCAAATAATCGTTAATCATTTTAACTGGTTTGCAGAAGCAATTGAGAACTTGCCCTGATAATATTGTCACTGATGTTAAGCCTCTCTAGGTCTAAGCATGGGTATAACGTATCGTCTCGACTTTCTTATTCCTTCGGAGGGGAAGAGTAGATACTGTTTTTGGCGGCTAATCGTAGATCACGTAATCAGCGTGCAACTGACACCGTCGTCCGAGTACTTCCTATCGCCGTGGCAGAGATTGTTCCTCCCGAATCAGTCTGTTTAGTCATTCGAAAAGTTGTGAAGCATCATGCACTTGCGATGAACATCCACGGTAGACATCAACCGAAGGAAGTCAAAAACAACAAACCAACTAATTGCATACTGTTATCGGGTTACAGTTTCGCATTTATTTCATTTGGCTGAAAAAATCTGCATAAGATTTACTTGTTTTTCAGGGTCTACAAGGAGTGGATAAGGACATATTTTTCAGCTTGCCCTGCATTGTGAATACGAATGGAGTTCGGGGAATTATGCTACAACAGCTGGACGATGACGAGAAAGAAAAGCTGTTCGTGAGCGCGAAAAAGATGGAGGAATTGCTACAAAGTATCGAATGGTGAAAACGCAATATTCATCGATTAATTTATTTGAGAAATTGTGTACAGCATAGTATCAGCTGGGTGACCACTTATGTCTCGCACCTCCTGGAAATAGAAAAACGGAGGAATATGAAAAATTTATTTTGATTAAAAAATCAAGATGGTCTTAAGTCAAGTGAATATCCATAACAAGCAAAAAAGTAGTAACACACAAAAAACTGTTCACTAAACTGCTTCAGGAAACACGCGCAAGCCATGGTTTTAATTTTACACAGCTGTAATTCAATTGTTTCATGAAAGGTTGCTTATGCTTCTGTCCAGAATATGTAATCTGACGGTTTAGCAGTAGTCGAAAACGTTATGCTGTACTGACGAGGAGACATTGCTTACTCGGTAAGTTGCCAGGTGGCAGACACATCAAATATAGAAACTGTACTCACTCATATTTCAGACGATCACAATCAATGTAAAGTGTAGACCTGGGTGACCTGACAGTATCTTCGCCCATATGCAGCCTATGACTGTGCCACCGGTAGTGAGCTGCATGCTGAAAGAGGCTGGAGTCTCACTACCATTTCCTGTTTTTTCTTCCTCATATCTGTCTGGGCCTGGGCAACCTGACAGTATCTTAGTCCGCGTGCAGTCTCTGACTGTGCGGCATTTTGCATGGATCAGGCTTGTGCTTTCATACCATCATACCATACATGACTGTGCGGATCAGGCTCATGTTTTCATACATGCATAGATTTCACGTGCGTAACACTGTTCCGAATTGCAAACCAAAACAGAATGTAGTCGCTTTACAAGCTATCTGACTAGGCACCTTGGTATCAACTTG
>JACCGJ010001436.1:0-16634 GCA_013407085.1 Atriophallophorus winterbourni | reverse complement strand
TCACCGAATCGGATTCTTTCTTATCCGTGGCAGGTGTGACATCGGTTTCCATTAAGGACTCCTGGTCAACTTTCCTTTGTCCAACATCGGCTTGCGCTTGTATCGATTTACCCCGAAGCTCTGCCAAGCTAATCAAACCGGCAAAGTAGTCCGCTTCAGGAGGTCGATAAACCGCAGCACCTTCACCAAATCCAGGGGCCACACCAATCAGCCCACCACGTTGACTGACGCCATTTTCATCCACACTCGAGAACCCGGAACCGCGAACGAACGGACTCAAATGAGCTGGTAGTGATGCGCCGGGCAAATAATCTTGCGTTGGCAGCAATCTTTTCGCGTTCAGACAATCGAAAACCCATTGCGGTTGCACGTAATATCTGTGATGCACAAACAGCAAGGTGGAAATGAATCGTGCGCTAACATGAACTACACGGTAGTGCAAAGTAAACACCGAAAACAGTTTCACAATAAATTTATAGCCAAATCAAGATGCGTGCGAGTAAGTAAAAAGTAAGTTGCAAAATACAAGCCTGAAACCAGGCTATACGGTCGGGATGCACGTGGGCTGAGATACTGCTAGGTTGCCCAGACCTAAAGAGGTACGAGAAACGGACAAAGCCAGTGGAACTCCATTGAGTTCTCGCATGTAACTCACCAAGGTTGGCAAATCAATTTTGCACGGTCTTAGCTGTGCAGCAGATAAACACTGCAAAACTGCACACCCGTGAATTGTGAGAGTACGGATAATTTTACGATTAAAAAGATTAATTTTGATCGTACATGTATGTATGAAAGCACAAGCCTGATTCAGCCAAAGTGCTGCACACTCAGAGACTGCACGTTAGCTAAGATACTGTCAGGTTGAATTGAATAGGGTTTTACAGAACATGTATGAACATTGGGTGGTATGGTATGGTATGAAAGCACAAGCCTGATCCAGGCAAAGTGCCGCACAGTCAGAGGCTGCACGTGGGCTGAGATACTGTCAGGTTGCCCTTATGATTGGGCGGTAAAATTCATAAGATTCGGAATGTAGTATGAATTGCAGTAGCTGCACATGATTAGAGCATAGTGTTACATGGTAGATACGATTCGTCTGCTAAAGTCCCTTTACCGAAGTGTGTTCACTCAAGTTTTCTTGGAACCAAAGATACCATTGATGAAAGAAAAGATTTAGTAAGATCAGAAAAAACAAAACCGTTTTAAACTAATAGTTTAATACATACATACAATCGAAAATTAAGCCTGGCTAAGATGTTTACTTTCGAAGGTGTATGTTTCTGTGACAGAATTAGCAGAGGTCATATGTATGTAAAAAAAATCACAAGCCTAATCCAGGCAAAGTGCCGCACAGTGCTACAAGTGGGTCGAAATACTGTCAGGTTACCGAGGTCTAGACAGATACGAGAATAAATATAGAAATAGTGAGGCTCCCGCGAGTGTCCGCATGCAGCTCACTACCGAGGACAAATCAATTTAGCGCGGTGTTAGTTGTACCATATAGAAAAACTGCATGATTGCAAATATGAGCTCACGAATAGTATATTTGTGTAGAAATCTACTGATTAACTGTACCACTGGCAGTTGAGTTGAAAATAAGTAAAATCATTGAAATAAGGAGAACAATCAGGACACCGTGAGGTGTTCGTTTCACACACTAGTAATAAAACCGGTGAAGCTATAGAAGTGGAGGCGTCACACGTAGCCGCACAGCAGTTAGCCTAAAGCTGTAGCAGTGAACAGTTGCGGGTCTGTTGACAATAAAATTGCGCGTTTAAATCCAGATAAAATATCATTTATCATTTTATATTGTGAAGGTAAGATAAAAAAAATTACACTTCATAGTTTTATGTTTAAAATACAAAATGCTGTTACAGGTGGGACACCGGCGCAGCGAAAATCTTATCTATATCCTCCTGGCAGGACAGGGGGCGTGAATAAACGTAGCAAAGCACTATTTATTCCGTTTTATGCAATGGGTTCCATTGAGGAAATTAGTCGGGTTGATTAAGTCTCCGTTTCAATTAAGCACACGATAACGGGTCAGTGGCGAGATCATTACAGCTCGCTATCCAGACACGTCCTCACCTCCAAAATCGTAAGACGGCAGACCATCTAAGGATCGCTATATAAATATCACACCACCACAAGTTAGTAACCTAATCCCACTCACGATGTCACAAACTGTGAGGAATTTCCTATTTAGAATAAATTTGACGAGCTTTTACTGTCCTATAAAGAACATGACTGAACTGCTGCATTGTTTGTCGCAAGAGATACTCAGAGAAGGGTGGTCACTGCACGGTCTCTATACATTGATGGTAAAATCGAGGCATAAATAAGTGGAGGATTTCATGAATAGGTCTTGTGTCCATAAATTAGCGGTGGGCGAATAGCTGTCCAATAAATGTCATTTTTGAACCTGCACCAGAAGTTATTTGACGGTAGAAACGTAGCACCTAAGTAATCAAACCGTAAGTTTGTTTCACAATAGTTTAACACGGTAAAACTTATACAAAATAAAAAGCCCGAAGGTAGGGAATTTTGTTAGGCCGTGCAAGGCTGATAAACAATTCAGTGGCTTGTGCAGTGCCCTTGTTTGATACCATTTGTATGGTCAGGGCCAAAAAATCGTTTAAGGATACTGAATAGAGCTTTTTGTTCGTTTTATTGTTTTTACCTTCTTAGTTGTATGCTAATGTAGCGTTGTCACAACATTGCCAGTAAAAAAGAAAGATAAGCACAAATAAGTGGAATACGTCTTGTGTCCATAAATCGGTAAAGAGTAGGGTGTATAAAATCACAAGCCTAGATCGAGGCAAAGTATGGCAGTCAAAGATACTATCAGGTTACCCGGTCCTGGACAGAAAACGGATGAGAACACGGCAGTGAGACTGTAGCGTTTTCGCATGCAGCTCAATGCCTTTGACAAATCAATTTAGCACTGTCACCAGTGCATTAGGACACAATTGCACACCCAATAATTCAATCGTGAACTATTCTTTACAAGGTCGAACAACGGCAACTCGAGTAAAACTACGTTCAACGTAAACTCGAAAAAATGTAAGCAACCTTTACAACCAAATGTGGAGTAAAATAGTAATGGTAACGATTGAATGTTTCAAAGCCTAACAATAATTGCATCTATGAAGTGATGATGTTTTTAGGTACGAAAACGAAATAGTCAAACAACAGTAAATGATGTAAGAAATTCGTTGTTGTAAAAGGTAAAAGTATTCTCTTCCAAGCAAGAAAGTAAATTATAATTGAATATTTTACCTTGTAACTTTCATGTCAACCATCGGCCTGTCAACTATTTGAAAGTCGATCGATGGGTCGTCTTCGGAAAAAGTAGCACCGAGTCCAACGGTTTTATCCCACGAACATTCACCCCCGCATGATCGTATTATCAAGCACAAGACTTCTCGTGGTACCTCTCGTGTTAAGAAAAATCGTTTTCCTTTGAACAGTTGCTTTATTTGCTGAATTTCCAACTGCTTATCCATCGCGCGAGTGACCTGGTCGTCAATATCCTAAAATGTCAGAAGTTGAAAACGTTCACCTCAAGTTTTACACCTTAGGAGAACAAAACAGTAATCAAGCTAGTAATGAGAACAGATTATCATCTAGTCAGTTTAGTTGAGTCACATAAGGCATTCGTGCAATACTTCTGTACTAAGCACGGGTGTGCAATCGTGCAGCATTTCTGTGCTGTGCAGCTAACATCGTGCTAAATTGACTGAGCTGCATGCTAAAACACGATGGAGTCTCACTGCCATTTTTATTTGCCCCATCATATCTGTCTTGATTTGGGCAACCTGACAGTATTCTAGCCCGCGTGCAGTCTCTGACTGTGCGGCACTTTGCCTGGATCAGGCTTGTGCTTTCATACCATACCATATACTAAGCACAACACCGTGATATACTGATTTACCACTAGTAATGGGTTTCATGCGGAAACACGCTGGTGTCTCACCGTCATTTTTATTTCTAGACCAAGGCAACATGAAAATATCGCAGCCCACATGCACTCCATCGCTGTACGACACTTTACCTGGTTTCAGCTTTGTGATTTCATGCTTTCTCCCTCAGGGGTGGCTTAGCTAATTGTTGTTGGATTCCTTCCGTCGATGTCGATCAGTGTACACTCGTATGCAAATAGTTATTTACGTAGAGACGTGGTGTGGTCCAATGGTTTAAACTCAACCTCGGTGCATATGTGGAGATGTACTCGATGGGTTCTAGTGGTTAAGTGAGCCGCGGTGATATGGTGGTGCGTTTATTAATCGAGAGGTTTATGGCTTAATTATTGCCAGGGGAATTGTGACACCCTTATTTAATCCCATACGAATGTAAAACGGATAAAGACAATGGTCGGAAAAGTGAGTGCGATAGCTTAACACTTGTTCCGCGAGCAAAATCATATCATTTGTATCGTCTCGCGTCAGTGAATCCAGACGAACAACGGCTATACAGGCTACTGCGGCCTGCTGAAAAACGAAAATCGATGGACTAACGTAACAGCAGGCTAACGAATTCAAGATTGAGAAATATTCAGTATTGATTGAGAAAAACCAGACACCAACAGAAAACAAATATAGCAAATCGGTTGGATTTTCAAAAAGCACATATGTAGAGTGAAACGGTCGAAAATTCATTGTTTACAGCAGATTCTTGATAAACAGGTGGAGAAATAGAAAAGTAATATTACCTGTAATTTTTTCAATTCATCGACGTCAATGTCATCCGCCTTTCCATCTTCTGTACGTTTTAAGGGATAGGATAGGCCAGCAAGCATCTTAGGAATAAAGTAAAATGCTAAACTCACTTCAAAATAACTTTCAGTCTGTCCGCAATAATAATTCGTTGGATCCGGATCAAAATTAACCGAAAGTTTTGGAGGATACTGCAATCCATGAATTCGATATAAACTTGAAAATAAAATATAACACAAAAAACTCACTGGCATAAAACGGAACCAACTAAAGTAATATCGAATTCAAGGCATGTGGCTAAGATACGGTAATCAACATCTGTCGGGCTGTGTGTAGCAGAGATATGTGGTATTACCCACACGACTGAAACGCCATCCAGGTCAACTTCAACGTAGTATCCTTTGATAGATATGAAAGCCTGCAACTTGAATGACAAGAGCAGCACATACCTTGCGAACAGCCTGAGTAGCAATCAATAAATTCATGAATTCGACGCATAAGCGTCTACTTAATCCAATCAATGCAGGGGTGAACTGCGAAAGCCTCGGAAGCCGTGCGAAAAGAAAGATAAGGTTCAAGCTGTCACTCAAATCATTGAGAGCATCTTTCCTGGAAGGATAACTGAGGAACACAATAAGATTGCCATGTACTACATACCGCTCTTTCACCAAATGATGAAGAGTGTATCTTGGTTTGTTCGCGCGGATACGGAATTCGCGATCCTTGTCTTTGCGTTCCCGAGCTTTTTTCAGTTTCAGTTGGTAACTTCTAAGTTTTCGAAATTTCTCGATTAATGGTTCATGTGTCAAAAACGCAATGTCTTTCGCGTTGTAAAAGATTCTGGGCTGACTATTGCCTTTACCCACTTTCTTGCGATTACTAGGTTCAACCGGATAAACGCCTTTCAAAATACACAAACGTCTATTAATGTTAAATATGTACATATGATTACCGAAAGTTTGGAAGACTGAGCTGCAACCGGCGCATAGCTTGTTTTTGGGTCAGAAAGGCCGAAACCAATCCCCTCGTACGCTAAAATGTATAAGACACGCATGGTGAATTACCTTTTTCTTCATTTTCGTCATTGTTCAGAAGACTCGAAGGGCTGAAATAGAAGGGCGAATCGTACCAATTGCACCGAGAAAAAATGGTAGGAAAGAAAAAATAGATACCCGGAATGTCAAACAAGACAAAAGGGTGCCGCAGATTAAATTTATGCACGAACCGTGTTACTACAGCAACGGTCCATGTGAATTCGAGAACGAAAATTGCATCGTTTGTGTAGGATCAACTGACATGAAATTGAAAATATTCTAAACAGTTACGTTTAGAGTAAAACGCATTGAAATGATGTTTTTAATTCCATGATAAGACGACCATATATTAAAGATAAAGCCTGGCTCTATCGATTCCAATATTGTGAAATCGCCTTGTCATCGAGACCGAACAGCATGTGGAAACACGCTGGAGTCTCAGTGCTCTTTACTTTTTCTTGTATCTAGACAGTATCTCATCTCACGTGAAATTTAGATTGCTTGAAAAGGTTTTTAAAATCGTGCAAAAACCCTGATAACAATGTTAATGAATTTGAACGACTGATGTACGTTTTCGTCATTTGGCAGTCAGAAAGAAAGAAACAAGTGGCTGTTATGATTGAGTTTTGTTCATGATTTATCTTTTAAGAATCATATGGTTATCTGCCGTGTGTATCAGTTCATGCTATTCTACTCCAATTGCGAACTCAATAAAGCCTAACTTCCAGGCAAACAGTCTTTTCTAACTCGGCACTGGCTTGATTCAATTAGAACAGTGGCGAAGGCCTTCTAGAAAACATCCGGCAATTCAATTCACAATCCCACCTAGTCACACCGGATATATACACAAAAATTTGACACAAATATTATACAGTTTGGGCAAAATAATAGTGCGTGAAAAGCATGTAGGATAAAACAGAAAATTTGACCATTTACACGTTTCCTATTCATCTGCAAAAATGCCAAGTTTCAGTCAACTGATTGTACGATATCTCAAGTCAGGGGTTAATCAAATCGCTGCGATAATGTCGAGTAGTCCTGTCCCGGACGGAAAACTTAAGAAATAATAGAATTGCAGCAAAGTGACCTCATTGCTATCAGTTACTAATGGCGGGGTTATGTGCAAGATTGTTGACCGTACTGGGGTACATGTCAAGAATCTAATAAAGTGTTCGTCTGTTCAAAAGGTTGATGCAATTTTGCCAGAAGCATACACAGGTCAAAAAGCAGCTGAACGCGACCACGATGCCCTCAGTTAGGGAGATAATATCAAACTGAATTGGAATGCAATACACCGTAAAAAAATAAGCGCGTTGAATCGCAGCCATTTAAATTCTCGTGTATCCAAAAACTAAATTTCTACGAACAACTTCCAGCTAATAGTTGAACGTCGGTTACTATAATCTGATTCGGTGTAGGCAACCGGGTAGTAGTATCATGCCTACGTTCAACGATGCCGATGACAACGCTTTGTACCCCCCTTCTCGCTTTGTACATCTCATTGTTTACGTTGAACGGCACTATATCTGTATCAGATTGTGCAAATATAATAATAATAATCTGATTGCACGCGTGATACGTCGCGAAGTCTAACCAGACTTAAACTTGTTGCTAGTTTTAGAAAGGAACGCGGACGTTCGTGAAGTGCAAATGCGAAAGAAAAGAAAATCGGTGGCGACTCTAGGCTATTTTTATAAAACTGTGCCAACTTACCAGAACTACGTACCTGGATACAGGCAAAATGAAGCAGTCAGAGACTGTAAGTGGGCTAGGATACTGTTAGGAAGCGAGTTTAAATAAGTACTTTTAGGATATTATGGTGGATGCCATCGAATCCTGGTGAGGAGTATGCCTTAGACATGAAAACCTCTTATGGGCCGCATCAGGGGTAAACATTATTTCCGGCATTTATTATATATCATGTGAGGGAGAATAAAAATGAGGAGTTCGTAGGATAAATAGCGTTGAAAACTGTTCAGACAACATGTTTGCGGTTTTCAAGGCGGTTGAGGAGACTGATTGCGCTGACTAGGGGTGGAATTTCAAGTTTAACTACGCGTCTCTGATTCACAAATTGGAGCAAACTTTTGGGGTTGTCCAAAAACTTGTTAGAGATGTGCATATCATATTGGCATTTGTCTTGGTGGCTGAGATATGTGCAATAATTTCGTAATGATCTATAAACTTCCCAGTCAGATCGATTTCGTCTTGTCCGATAACACTGCCATGCCACGTTTCGCTGTGCTATGGCTTTCCGTGTTCGGCTGCGAAGGAATGATCAAGGATTCTTTCGACTAGCAAGACGTAACAACGCGTGCCACTGAACTAGAAACGTGGTCCATGCAATGTCTAGGCCTGGGCAACCTGACAGTATCTCAGCCCATGTGCAGTCTCTGACTGTGCGGCACTTTGCCTGGATCAGGCTTGTGCTTTCATACCATATCATACCATGCAATGTCAATCTGGTCAAACATTAAGAAATTCCATGAGTTGACTGCGACGGGTTAGTGGAAGAGGTTTAGATCGGTAATCCAACGGCTTTTAGGGCAACGCTAGTTGAAGTAGTCCATGAATGTCAAGACAACATATTCGCTGTGACCCAGGGGAGGGTTAAAGGAAAGGTTTTCAATCATTAACTCTTCATTGGTGATGATGAGATACAGAAGGGATGGTGTATTTGTGCCCGGAAACCGAGTAGCTTCTGGTTGTATAATGGATGAGTTGCCAATATTTCGGACAGCGCGGTGGCAAATGGGTGAGAGGCATGTTCACCATAAAGGCTGGGACAGTTAAACTCGCCCATTATCAGTATGTGGGAGAATCTTTTACTTAAAGCACGTCGAAGTGATGACAGAAGGGAGGAATCGAGCAGCGGTGTATTACTGCACGGGTGGGCAATCGTACAGTACATCTGTTCTGTGCGGCTAACACCGTGCTATATTGATTGCTCACCGGTAGTGAGCTGCATGCTGGAACACGCTGGAGTCTCACTACTATTTCTACTTTCCTCGTCGTATCTGTCTAGGCCTGGGCAACCTGACAGTATCTTAGCCCACGTGCAGTCTCTGACTGTACGGCACTGCCTGAATCAGGCTTGTGCTTTCATCACATCATCATCTGGGATATCTATAAACAACTACAATCAGGAGAAGACTGTTATGCTTGAGTGAAATTTGATGTGTGTGTGATGTGAAAGCACAAGTCTGATTCAGGCAAAGTGCCGCACAGTCAGATAATGCACGCAGGCTGAGATACTGTCAGGTTGCCCAGGCCTAGACAGACATGATAAAAGAAATAGAAAGGAAATAGAAATGGTAGTGAGACTCGTGCGTGTTTCAGCAAGCAGCTCACTACCAGTGGTCAATCAATTTAGTACGATGTTAGTCGCACAGCACAGAAATACTGCACGATTGCACATCCGTGAGATTTGGCACAAAAGAACATCAGAGTCACCTCACGCAATGTCAGTTAATGGTTCGTAGCGAAGTGATTCGTGATGATAGAACAGCACACAACCTCCTCTTGTACGGTCACAGCGAAGTAATTAGATATTTGGAAAGGTGAGTTCCGCATCATGAGTTGTGCTTCACAACTACGTGTCGGTAACGGCGATTAGGTGCCACGAGCACAGGCAATGGCGGTAACGGAGTTCCGGAAGTTTGTTCAAGAAACCAGCATCATTTATGTAACAGCATGAAAGGCTGTGCGATTGCAAGCTATGCGTTTATCGTTCGCTGATTTCAAATCGTATCCTTCTTTTTGCATCTGCCGCCGAGGCCAAGTTACAGACTCTACCGCACTGATTTCTACCTGTGTTCAGAATTTAATTTTTGACCTTACAAATTTTCCAGCTTCAAGTGAAAAGCGGAAGTACTAATTGCCACAACAAAGTGCAACAATTCATTAATTTTTTTAATTAGTAAACGATGGGAAACCCATCATTATAGAGAACTTTCAGGACAATTTAGATAGTCAGCTGTGCAAACGTTAGGCAGATTTATTCATGCCCTTCCAAAATTTCAAAATTTGTTGAGTAAAAAGACGTATTAGGTGTCGATAAATCCCATGTAGAAAAAATGAACTGAATACAACGTGCAAAATTCAAACAATCCGCGGTATAAAGCATTTACTAGACCAGAATCTGGAAATTTTGACCTTGTTTGTTTTATTCTATCCGCTGAGTAGAAACGTTGAAAATTGTTGCACATAAGTTCAATCAATATAGTGGGTGTTTCAAACCACAACATAAATGTACAACGGTTCAAAATTTTGAATAATGTAAATGAAGCGACTGCAAATACTAAAAGTCACTATAATTATTTTCAGTGTAAAAAAAATTCGCGTAATTTATTAAATTTTTCTTTATAGTCATTCAACTCTGAACCGAAGTTTATTAATTCTCATTTCCTTATTAACTTGATATTAGCCTGTAATAATTTGTAATTTCAATTCCTTTTCAAATTTATTTCCATTTACATCAATGCCGGGGAGGAGCAGATACAGGTCTTGGCTGAACGCAGATCACGCCGCCGGCGTGCAACTGATGCAATACAACAGAGTTCTGACTACCGTTGCCAGCGCTGTGGGAGAGATGGTTCCTCCCGAGTCGGACTGTTTAGTCATTCCAAAAGCTGTAGAACATGAAATTCATGCGATTGTGATGTACATCCATGGTGGACATTCACCGAAGAAGGCCAACAACAACAATGCTTGTTTTAATCAATATATTACACGATGTAATTTTTCCACGCGCCTAAAGGCTCTGTTTTGATCGCTAGTGCGGCACTGTTGGCTGATTGTGGATCACAGCGGTTAACGACTAAATTCATTCGGCTTTTTCAGCTTCGTGAATTATCGTTCTCGATCAACATGGCGCAACGGAGTTCGAAATTGGAAATAGTTTGTGTGTGAATAATTGCTTTAAACATTAAATTTTAACTCGCTGTGAGTTTGTTCCCTTGTCTGTTTTTACTGTAACATTTTCTGTTAAATTTTACACATATCCACTGCATAATTGGTGAGCCCGATTTCCATTTTTTTTTCAGAACTCCCCAATTTTTCAAATGTTGTCATAATGTCGTTTGAACCGATTGACTGGTGTTCTTAGGCGCACTATGGCTTTTCACAATGCTGGGCTGAAGCAATTGTTTTCTTGTGCCGAACTCAAGGATAGAACGCTGTCACAGCTAGTACGTCGCTGCGTTCTTTCCTGGGTGACACAAAGTTAGACTATAATGATTTACAACAATTTTGGGTGTTATGTTTTCCATCCAGCACCACTGCTATTTTTGCCAAATCCGTTGACAAATTTTGTCCCGACACTCTGGATGAACTAGAAGAAAAAATTAACGAAAACCTTGTCAGCCCCTTTGTTAATCAGTTTTAAGAAATAAGACACATCTCCAACCTTGAAGTAACCGTGGTCACGTTGAGAAAGCAGCTCTCATCCTTGCAGTTGACCATTTGTTTTATGGAACGGTTCAATACTTCCTGACTTTGACTTAGTCGATCTGGAAGCAGAAGCCGTTCTTGACCTCGCGATATACATTGGCTTCGCTACTACAACCCGCTTTTTATAAAGCCACCATGTCGGGAAAACATGTAGCCAGTCAGCAATGGCTGCCACTGATCCTGACAAACCCGTTAGGCGTCTCCTGTACGTCCAAGATGCGTCTAATAAACTCAGTTTTCTCGTTGACTCACAGGATGAGGTTAGCATTATACCGCGCAGCTGCCAAAAACGTGAGCTTCGTCCATCAGGAATCATAAGGCAAACGGTTAATGATTCGAAAATCTTGACTTAATGTGAGAAACTTCTTAAACATGATCTAGGGCTTGGACCTGCATTTCTTTTCGTCCTTCTGATAGCCGATGCTCAAAAGCCTATAATTGGTATCGACTTTCTGGCGAAGTACGGTCTTACAGTCGATCTTCATCACCGAATACTACATGACAATAACACAACACATAACGTTTCAAGATGAATCTGTTCCATCAGCTCACCCGTTCTTCGCATTTTGTTCCGAATAATGCCACATATAGCTATATCATGCGTGAATTTCAAAAATTAACACGCTCATAGTCGTTCAGGAAGAGACTGACTCACGATGTCCTGCAACACATCCTCACTAAAGTCCCTCGAGTTTTGCTAAAGCTCGCAGGTCACCACCAGAAAAGCTGAAACAAGCAAAATTGTTGATTCAAACATCCGATAGCACTTGTTATAATCAGACCGTCCACTATTCCGCGGGCATCATCACTATACATGGTCGCCAAAAACAACGGGGATTGGAAACCTTGCAGAAATAACCTTGTGTTAAATAGGGTCACACAAAATGACCGGTAATCTATTCCGCACCTTAACGTTTTAGCGCTAAGCCTCGACGAAAAACAAGTTTTCTGTTAATTCGACATCGTATGTGCATACGATCGCAGGGCAGGGCAGGGCTTGTGCAACGCAGCACAGTCTTTTCAAAAGTACATGTATCACGTTCTTTCTGGACTCGAGTTCGTCTTTTTGTACATATATAACGTTAATTCGATAGTTCATCACACGACGTGCATGTACGACATCTCCATGATATCATCCGATGTTTCATCCAATACAGCATTGCTATCAATCCCGACAAATGCGTTTTAGACCAGTCGACTATTGATTGTCTTGGCCATAGGATTGACAGTATTGGAATAAGCCCGTTGCTGGAGAAGACACTGTCTACACTACAATATCAGATGCCACGCCCAATCGAGAGTTTACGCCGTTTCCTGGTCGTCGTTGAAGATTGTGTTGCATTGTTGGTTGATTGTGGATCACAACGGTTAATGACAAAATTGAAGTGACACCGCATTTTTCAGCTTCATTGATAACAATACAGTTGGAAAATAAAACACAAGCAAAATCTATTTTACAAAATTCAGGTTTTGTAACTAGGTTCAAAATAAAAGGAATGTTTAAGGGAAAGGAAGAATTTCAAACTACTTTGAACCTTACAAACAGATAAATAATGTTAACTGAGTTTATGGAACAGAAAATCGGTGAAATGTGAGTGGTACCAATAACAGGAAATCGATAAATCTATATGACGTAATAGCAATCGAAACGGAACGATATTATCTAAGTCAACAAATTAAAATGACACAAAACAGAAGGCCGTACAAAGTAATATAGAATACCCCCCTAGAGCGTCGGAAACAAGAAAAAGACGTTTGAAAAATCATTAGTTTCTGAAATCATCAAACTTTTTGGGAGAATGTATCTCACGACCTGAACGTGTTTGTTTGTTATAGTCGGGTGGTTTGAGACATGAACCTAATTGGGGTTTTTTATGGTATGTTTGGTTTCTGGCGAATCGGATAAAGGAACGTGTTTGTCTGTAGTAGACGTCTGTGGAGTAACTTTTATGGTATTTGTTTTCGCTTCCGATATTGATTCTACGTAAGCAACTTTCGGACGATCGATACTGACGATTTCTTTTGATCCATTCCGCTGATTCACGAAATACTTATGATGCCTGCTGATCACCTTGTACGGACCGGTGTATGGTGATTGAAGTGGTCGACGTACATGATCTGCACGCACAAACACAAAAATCGCAGGTAGACAAGTCGACTGGGATGTAGAACGGTTGAGCGCGTTAGCGAGTTGGGATAGATCGTAATGAATTCATGAAGCTGCTACGGCGACTGACATATTGGAGCTGTAACATCTAAAGGTGATTCAGATGTCAAGAAATCGCCAGGTAGGTTGAATGTACTCCCTACACTATCTCTGCAGCTGATCGACCAAGGTCTTCTTTCATGGTGGTACGAATACCAAGGAGCACCCAGGGCAATGTTTCGGACCAACGATCTGATTTCCCGTGACTCATGATTGCGGCTTCGAGTTGCCGGTGAAATCTTTTGACTAAGCCATTTGAAAAAGGATGGTAGGCTGTAGACTGTATGTGCTTTGTGCCGAATGTTCTTTTCAATTCCCGAAAAAGCGTTGACTGAAATTGTGAAACTCTGTCAGTGATAATAGTGTTCGGTACACCAAATTTGCCGATCCAATGTTGAATGAAACTTTTCCCACCCGTTTCTGCGCTGATACCTGGAATGGCGACAGCTAATCGCCAACGGGTTAAACGGTCGACGCAGGTCAATATATAGAAACAACCGCTGAGACCGCTGATAAAGCAACGAGATCCAAGTGAACGTGCAGGAAGCGCTCCGTAACAGGTCGAAATATACCAGGGGAACTGATATTGTGACGTTGGACTTCGCTCTGTTGACATCGGATAAGATAACGAGAGCTAATCAGCTTCCAAGTAGCTTTTACTCCGGGATGTGATAAACCACGCAAATGCTCGAATACGGTATGTCTCAAATCTGATGGGACAATTAGACGGGCTTTACCAATAGACATGTCACAAACCAGATAAGAATTGGAATAAGGTATCGGAATACGGCAGATGTCACCTGATTGGGAAGTAATGTACCGGTTTATCGGAGGGTCATTTTGTTGCAAACCTGCTAATTGCTTAAAGTCGAGTCCAGGCGGGTTGATAGCACTTAACTGAATCCGAGAGAATGTGTCCGCAACGAGCCGGAGAGGAATAAATTCTGAGGCTGTGTGTGTTCCAGTTATATCCACATACAATTTCGACTCCGATACAACCACAGAAGAACGAAGACCGTGCGTGGACGAAGAGTATATTGTCATTATTGAATGAGTTGATTATGTAAAAAATGGTATTCAACAGATGAATAATGTTAACTGGGTTACTGAACAGAGAAATCGGTTAAATGTGAGTGATACCGATAACAGGAAATCGATAAATGGATATGACGTTATCGGTAATCGAAACATAACGATAATGTCTAATTTAACAAATCAAATGATACGAAATAGAAGACTGTACAAAGTACTATATAGTACCTCCCCTGCTTTTTTATTACACGTCGTATTTAAAGCGTAACAAAGGCATTTACGTGTTCTCATCTACTACGATTCTTCATAACACCAGCGGAATGTGAACATCTTATCTACAGATTCTACTTTGTGGATGCGGCTCATAACCAGACATGTAGCTAAACTAGGTCATCAATAATAAAGCCTGAGTGGCAACAAGTATCAAATTTTGTATGTGCTTTTGTGCAAAGTGTGATGCGCGTCCAACATGATGAAGTGCATATCATTTGGTCCCTCAATTTTGCCGAAACTAACATGACTGAGTGCCTTATTTAGATGTCTGCAATTTAAAACACAAATGTCGCTTACAATGGACTCACGAGAGAATTGAAGCTAAGTTTCAGAAAACCGCAAGTTTAAGTCAACGCGTTCAATTCTAAAATAACACCTTGGGAATTCTCAAGCGATTGAATTATAATAGTAACCGCAAACTAAAATGATGTTTCCTTTTTGATGAAATGACTGTTCAATGTACCAACAATGTCACTTCATCCAATTCTTATATTAGTTGACTTCATTGAATTGACAGATTTAATATAACACATTTATAAAACAGCTTAATCTGTAATCGAACTAATAATCTCAACTGAATCGAATAACAATACCAATAAATGGATTTTCCCACAAATGTAAAATGTAGTGCAACAAAATATTTTATTTTAAATTTGAAACGAGTGAATATAAAACGATGAAACTTTGAACACGTCCAATTCAAACTGTATATCTACTTACTTACTACGTCCGCCTTTGTTCCCGTCTTGGTCATAAGCCGCTAACCTGCACTATCCGGGTATCACGATTCTGGGCGAGGCCTTCCTGCTGTACCCACGTCTTGCTCATCTGTTTGGCGTCTGCATCCAGGTCTCGGCACCAGGTAATTCTATTTCGACCTCTTCCTTTCGACCCCTTTCCCTTGGAAGTCCTAGGTTCGGGATTGTCTGGTAATGTTTGTTTCAGGTTTGCGTAGGGAGTGGCTGATCCATCACCAGCGTCTCTGGAGGATGTCTTTGTCAACAGGCTGCTTCTTCGTTTGTTGCTATATTCTTCATTGCTGATCTTGTCGGGCAGCAAATCTTTAGGATCTTTCTGAAGCATGTGTTGCTGAAAGACATTGGATTTTTGTTTTATTCTCCATGCATCGATCAAACCATGAAGCTCCGGGTCATGCTCCGTAGATAGTAATGCTGTTTGACTGAGAGTTGAAGAGCCTGCTCTTGGTGATAATGCCTGAATCGTGCCAGAATCAGATGTTACTGGCAGCTGAAGGATGCGCTGCCTCGGTGTTCAACTTAATGAGGATTCTGATGCTCCTTTCGTCTGTTCTTTAAGATGTCTCGAAGCTGCGCCAGATGAGTGAAACTGTCCCATTATTCCAGACGCCTCACCGTAGACTATGATTGCGTCTCGTTGGATGCATTGTTGTTTTGAAAACCTTGATCTTATGACTCTGTTGATGTGATGTGTCAGATCATTGCTGAGTTAACCGCCAAGATTTAGCCTTTCTTGACCATAATTCTGGGTAGACTGAATAGAACAGTCAGGTCGTAAGCGAAGTCGAGGTCGTTCCAAATATGTCCAAAGAGTCTATTGATGCCGCCTCGCAAACCACAAATAAACAAACTGCTGGTTTGTCGATATCTTCATTATTCAGTTATGGACATCAGACGAACAAATAGCTTTGCTTCGTGACGAATCTCTTTGAAGGTGTTTGGCATGCACTATTAACAGAAAATCCTTCATATGACGCTGGTATATGCCGCGTGATCTTTTCTAGTACTCCGAATTCAATCATGATCGACACTGTAAAACGCCTTTGATGAGTCAATGAATTTGAAGTGAGAGACACGAGCCTCCATCCATGGACTGTTATGAGTTGATGCGCAGGGGTGGCGGTATGCAGTTGCATCTATATCCCCTTTTCAGAAGCCGGCCTGT
>JACCGJ010001435.1:0-10172 GCA_013407085.1 Atriophallophorus winterbourni | reverse complement strand
TATTATTATATTATTATTATTATTATTATTATTAATATTATTATTAATATTATTATTATTATTATTATTATTATTATTATTATTATTATTATTAAGGAGGAGAATATCTTAATGTGTTTAAGGGTTTAAAAATCCTCTGTTACAAAAATCTACACATGTTACAACTCATAATAAGGTATTCCAAAATTTCAAATTCAACGGGCTGTAACCTTGTTAAAAATAAGTATGCAAAGAACGAGAAAAGAACGTGAAATTCACCACGCATTTTGAAAGCACTGTATTAAGAGCCATCTGCTAGCCGGAGAAATGCAAATACTACCCTCGACCACAGAACGTACATCACAGCAACAGCGTACAAATTTCACAGACCAATCAAATACAGCTAATCGCTGTGAATGTCGCTATTGGAGATCGCTACTCCTAAAGGGATTTTCAGTCGATGTGGAGCATATTATCATAATGAGATCCTGGTGTAAATTCTTGGCCGACGCTGACCGAACGATGCCAACAACATGGTAATCAACATCACCATCATTCTATGTGTTTTTTCAATAAATTTCCTAAAGCACTGCTCCGCTTGAAATGAATTAACATCGGTAAATACTCAACTGCGAATACACTTACCATCAGTGTAACCATTCAACCCCAACGATATGCAGGCCAAAATGACCCCAACAAGTACGCTGCATAGGTAACCAATTTTCAATATTGAAGCCATACTCGAGATTTGCAGTGAATGTGCATTGCTCCTGGCAGACAATTTATAACTAAGAACCCACCACGTGTTTTGCGTTGGCAGACTGAAAAAATCATCATATTGTTACGTAAAATGTGTAGTGAACACAGAAGCTTGCTTCGAAATTTGAGCAGCCAACACGTGGATTTTGTGGTATCGGCACATCTGTCAGTTCTTCGAGAAAGCCCAGTGAAACCATGTGATGTGATCCAAAGTGTCAGAATGAAAAGCAGCAATCTGAGATCTATTTTTATCCTGTTTGCGTGTGGCTCATCAGTAATATTATTAACTTTAAGAATCAAGTTCAGATTGAGCTCTTGTTGATTTATCGATATAAGGATTTCAATTTGCAAGAATAAGTTGTTTATTGCAAGCTCAATCTGGTGTTTGTGGAACTGCTGAACGAATGCTTTTGCTAACCTAAATGTCATAGCTTTGAAGCGTTGAAAATTCAAATCCTGTGAATGATATGATTCTGATAATCTGAGTGAATACGATTCGTTGTTCATTCAGCAGAAGTTTACCTCAAAAATGTAAATAAAATTCAGCGGAACCGTCCCTGGAGTTTGCTAAATCATAAAACATACGTGTTAATTCTGCAGTTAAATATGTTGCGAAATCGTCTCCTATCTTAACAACACACAAATTTGTTTCCTATCATATTTCAAGGTCAGTCAAGATTTTTAATGGTCTAAATAGCAACAAGCTCACCAATAACATTAGGATGGTAAAACTTAAAATGTATAAAAAATATAAGGAATAAGAAAAAGCAGTATATAAGTGTTCGAGAAACTAATAACTCAATAAAAATTCGTCTAATTTCGTTTGAAAGTCATGCAAGGTAATGGAGTGAGCCACGTTAGAAGGTAAACTGTTCCAAGTAAAACAGACACGGACAGAATAAAAATACTTTTTACAGTCCAGGTGGGAATGGGGTACCACCTGCTTATGTTCATGGGTCCGATCATTCATCGTATCCATTCGCGTGAATAATTCCTTCGAAATTAAACAAACACAGAACATAAATTTTATGCAGCTGAACGACAATTCATGTGAATACGTTTTGCTGTTTTTTTGTTGGCCTCATAAAGTGATCACAACAGCTTATCTAGTATATGCTCTACTTTCGTCGTTTATCGCAATATCCGCGTTGTGACAGAAAACGTGTTACATTTTTCAAGTTTCTGTAATTGTACGTCGACGTTGGCTAGTATCGAACTATGATACCATTTATACGAAGCAAACTATATATATAAATAGTCGAGTAGATGTCGATATGCTGGATGTATGCCTACGGAAGTTGGAGATTACTCAAATCTATTTTTCCGGTAATAATTAGCTCTAATTAAGAGCGATAACAACGAAAATCCACTGAAATCATTTCACATAAGGCATATAAATATCCCGAAGGGCATCTAAATGAAGTTAGATCACGTCCACAGTGTGTAAATCCCACGGTCGACCTGCTACGGATTTCTTGGGTGAGAGAGGGAGATAGTTCCTCCCGAATCGAGCTGCCTAGGACAACAACAACAATCAACACGATGTTAAATCCTCATTAAAGTTCAATAAAGTTTTTCTTTGGAATGAAATTGACGTATGAAATCTTTTTAACTTTACCGTTTTTCATCAAAGTTGCTCATAAATTTTGGTGAACATGTTTTAATTTTTACGCAGAATGACAAGACGTGTTGTGCCACGCGTGTGCAAAAGCGAAACAAGTTTAATTGATAATGGGAAACATTACAAAAGATATAATTTATTAGTGGAACGCAGTGTGTGTTCATCGAAGTTTTAATCATCTTAGATTTTGAGTATTGCTCAGAAAACGTGATGCAAACATTAGCAGTACGTGGTCATTTCAGATTGCTAATGAAAAATAGGCACTAAGTCTGTTGGATATGTTCGCATGCTCGATTGTAATTGCCGAGGTAAGCTAGAGAATCTGCCGATTCGTCATTCAGGCTGCGTTATCGAATGTTGAACAGAGAGGACTGATCTCAGAACTATTGTCTTAATGAATACAACGTCTCTTTGAACGTGGGTTTGTTTGTATTTAGTGAGATAATAAAATGCTAGTATTTTATAACATTGCCCAAAGTTCCAATGACACCTTGTGAGCAATCAAGAAATTCAGGAAGTAAAATATTAGGCGAAGATTTGAAAAATCCACATTCCAATTGGTTGAACTGAATGTAAGAAAATGCCCAAATTTATCAAACCGGATGTCCTTAGGTTCTGACAACACCAGCTTTCTGAACCACATTGAAAACTGTTTAACTAAACGAGTCTTTAGAAGTGGTATCCAAAGGTTGAAAATCCTGTGTGATTTAGCAAATCCTGAAAGGTGAATGTCGATCTGACGCTGGAATTTATCGTATTCTTACAACCTGAACATATAGAGCGTGGACAAATTGACTAATGGTGAAATGCATTCAAAAGCTGGTCTGCAGAGCCGCCTACGGTTGCTTGGTCTTGTCCACATGATGAAAAATTGTTGTATTTCGTATTCCGTACTTTATGGTGAGTTGAAATTAGAAAGTCAACCATTTGGCAGACAGCTTTTGCGGTACAAAGATGTTTTCAAATTAGATAGGAAAGTTTTTCTCATTTACCCTACGAGTTGAAAAGAATTTGCTTTTAACCACTCACTTTGGAGGCATTATCTAAAACGTCGTCTGTAAGCTGGGGAGGAGGAGATACAGTCCTTGACTACTGAACGCAGATCACGCCGCCAGCGTGCAACTGACGCCCACCCACCGAGTACTGCTTATCACAGCGAGCTCTCCTGGAGAAACTGTTCCTCCGTAATTTGACTGTTTTGTCATTAAAAAAGCTGTGCAGCATAAAAACTTTCTTGCGATTTTGATGTACATCCATCGTCGATATTGACCGAAGGCGGCCAAAAACAACAACTCCGCTATCTTGCATGACGAGTTAGATGAGTTTTTATTTAATTTTTTGTTTCCTTTTATTTACTCTTCATTCTGATTAAGTAGTTTGTTTTTATACACGTACATTTTAATTTTCACCATCACATGGCTATTTTTAAGCTCAATGTTTTGAGACCAATAAAAACCTTTAATTAGCTTTAATTGCCCTAAATTACCCTTATTGTATGCGGCTGTAAGCATTTCGTAAGATATTTTACCGAAGTATCTGGTAGAATATTCATGATCGAGTTTGACCGTAGTTGACCAACTCAGACACAAACTGTAATTAGTCAAGATCAATTCATACTCTTTTAATGACCTTATATGCCACATAATGAACAAGCTGCTCTGTGACTGCTTAATTGTGCTCGTCGCCACACTAAAAATTAAGTTGCAGTTTCTCATGAATATGCGCAACAAATTTTAGAGCCAAAACCCACGTCACTGTGTGGTTCCGTGAATTTACATGTTTTTTTTTCAACAGTCTCGTGCATCACATCACATGCCACGTTTGCCAGCCAAATTTTGTTTAACGTCTTTTAAAAACTTCTGAGGCGCGTGATTTGTGATATTTTGGTGCAAAACTCTAACGTTTTGGTATAAAACTTGAGGCATATTTGAAACAAAAAAAACGTTGGTTTGTGTCTCACGGGAAGCTTGATGTTCATAACGAATACTCCGCTGTTCCGGCTTTCTCAATCCGAATGTAGCAAATGGCCAGCGGATAGCAGAAAGTTGTTGTGATGTTGGCAATGGCTAATTTGGCAAAATTGAATGAATCAATTTTAAATTATCGCAGCGTATTTAATCAGCAGCTTCTGAATTTTTAACCATCAATTACAATAACAAACCGTTCAAAAAATTAGCCTAACGTTTCTATAGTTTTTGATGTCACTCGCTGCCGAAAATCCTAAAGTGCTATATCGGATTTTTGATGCTCGATCGAGAGTGAAACCATGGGTGTTCCCTTTGCTTACTGAAGATAGATAACAGCCTCATCAAAGGAAACAGTTGATGCTTATGCTCAATTTTATGCAAAAGTATTGAGTCCGTTAACCATACGATCGAATGAAGGATTAAAGACATCAAGTGGGATACAACAGCCGACTGAGATTGCGATCAATTCAGCGATTATACAACGACATTTGTGTCGAATGAATCCTAGAAAATCCACTGGAGCGGAGGAAATCACATCAGCCATACTGAAATTCATTCGCCGGCAGCTGTGTGTACCATTATGTGATTTGTTTAAAAATTTCTCTAACCGGATGTGTGGTACCAACAGAGTGGATGACTGGTGTGATTTCACCTATCTACAAAGGTGATAAACGTTTACATCCTGCAAACTACCATTCAGTCACCATACCTCATGCGACGTCCAAGGTTCTTGAGAGTATAGGGACGGACAACATAGATAAGCACTTAAAATCGAAAAATTTACAATCTGTAGTGCAGCATGATTTTAGTAAATCACGTTTATGCTTTAAAACTTGTTTACGGTCTGAAACTACTGGATATAAACAGTTGACGAAGGAGGAAGCATACACATTTGCTCTAAGGATATGTCGAAAGATTTTGATTACGTTGATCCCTTTGGACTATTGCAAAATTTGCAGCAGAAGTGTATCAGCGGGCGTCTACTGGCTATCCATCAGAAGAACTACACTACCACCAAAAATAATTTGAAGTGAAAACAGTGTGATGTCTCACAATGTGCCAGATACATCTGACACAAACACACAAATACACACAAATCTGAGACAAACACACGACATTGACCAATTTTACCAGTTGGGCTCAGTGATAGTTACGAGCTCGATACTGCCTGATTCAATAACTCGCCTAAGTCGACGCCACAATTCTCCTCATCCTGACGAAACGTGTTTAATAAAGGTAACTCTACAAAACCAGAAAGAGAAGAATGACGTTCTCCTAAACTCTTATATGCTCCGTGCATGTCCATAAACTAAATGACGCATATCTGCTGATATTCAGTGGTGGGAGAGAAAAGGTAATTTAAACAATCGGGATTAATCTGACCAACGCAGCGTGGTTCTTCTTGGCGTTCCCGAATACACTAACACTGCTTTGGGTAGTGAAATACTGTATCACGATTGAAAACAGTGGCTCTACATTACCGACAGCATCAGGTTTCAAGAATCTGTCGTGTTAGACAAGCTCAGAATACATCGGTTACAAAACTATAAAGGTGAGGGACAAAAAACCTTTTATAATAACACTTTAATGAGGAATGATGGAATCAATTAAAAACCACTAGAAAACAAATACCATAAATTTCCAAACGGATATCAGAATAAGTGACCATAGACTGTCTTACCCCGAAATCGCCTTATGAACCACGATTGTTACAATCAGACTAGTCTTGGATTCGATTATTATTGCAATTCCAAAAAATAACCAATGTCCAACTCTCGAAAGGTCAGAAAAATAAACGAACTTTCGGATCCATCAATGAATACGAAATCCACAATCAATTGTCTATATACAAACACACAATGCCTGGTAAAGATACTCGCTTAAACAAAAGATCTCTGTAATCAGCATTCGCTCGAAATCGAAGCAATATCTGAGACATAGTTCCAACCTTGATTGAGTGATCGCCAGATCTCTATTCTGGACATGACCGTGTATCAGAGAGACCGCTTAAAAACAGGTGGTGGAGTAGGTGTTTACTTCCACGAACGTTATTACAGCACGGTTGTTATAGACACTGATCTCGATCTGGAAGACAGTATATGGTAAAAATTGAAGTTGACTCATGGGAGACAGTTGCTTCGTTTGTATAGTTTACCATTTAGCATCATCATTTTATGCATTCAACTAAAACTCTTGAAAGCAATGCAGTACGTTTGAAAACAGCACAATTCGCAATTATTGACTATGTGAGACTTCATTGGACCTCAACTATATATCTGAGTTCATCATCCACCCCAATCACTAGACTCCAAATTTTGAGAATTGTTCGATTACATCCCCCTTTATTATCATGGATTAAAATATAGTGGACAACGAACTTTGTAACAGATATCTGTCATTAACTTAGTCCTAACCTCTGAAGCCACGGACATTAAAGATGTTCAGTATCACCATCCGCTGGGTCAAAGAAACTACCTGGTTCTGCTCTTCCAATACATGTGCAACGAATATAGAATTTTAAGGGTCTAAAAAGCATGCAGCTTTACTAAGTACCACGAAATAACATTGAAACTACGAATAATATAACAAGTAAAAGCGTGATTCGTTTACGCAGTTCAAGAATTTGGTAAAAACCCAAAGGGTGGAAATTAATTTCGATTAGTGGGATGACAAATGTTGATGCATGTGGTCAACATGTTTAGTTTTCTTCGATGCATGGGTCTAGAGTCAAAACGGCATCAAGCCGCTGTTGAGGTCCACCTGGAGCCCTCAATTACGCAATTATCCGAAACTGGTGCAAATTCGCCCGCGAAATTACTTCAAATAGCTTCAAAAAACGATCTCGGTCCGACGTCAACATCGTCGGACCAATAAATACTAATACTGACTCAGTGTTACATTCTAAAAACTCACTTAAATGCATCTATACCAATGCTCAAAGTTTGTTTAACAAATTGACTGAACTGACCGAGCTGTGCAAACGATACACGCCAGACCTCGTTGCTGTTACTGAAACCTGGTTTCAATCCTGTATGACTGATAGTGAACTTTTAATCCCCAACATGATGCTAATACGGAACGATCGCCCAAGAAAAGGTGGTGGTGTGGCTTTATACTGTCACGAACGGCTTCAGTGCATGAAAATTCACGATCCAAACCTTGATTTCGAAGATGCCCTCTGGTGCAGTCTCACGAATGTGTCACAGGACGATTGCATTCTTGGAATCATATATCGCCCTCCAGCCTCGAATGATACTCAAAATGACAGGTTATTACAAACGCTAAATTACGCCGGAGAGAAGCGTAGCTCGCAATTACTACTCATCGGGGACTTCAATCTTCCTCATCTCTTTGCCAGATCCGATCACCCTCTACACACATTTGATCACAAATTTCGTGAGGTGATCGACATGATTCCACTGCATAATCATGTGTTTGACCTTACTCATAGAAGAGGATCAGAGTTGCCATCAATTTTGGATCTAATCTTTACTTCAGAGAAAACAGCAGTTGAGGGTGTTGACTACATTGCGCCCCTCGGTCGGAGTGATCATCTGGTGCTAGCCTTTGAGTTTGTTTGCAGTGCTAGACGATTTTGTGCGTCCTCCAAACAATTCAGAAAGATCGACTACGCTGGTCTACGTGGATCGCTTGGGCTAGTAAATTGGCAAGAACTTGATCAGCACAACACCGAAAAACAATGCAGTGAGCTCACGAAAATACTTCAGTCAAACATAGATCATAATTCGCGATTTGTTGATGAACGACGGGCAAGTGATTTCCGATTTAAGCTTCGCAGTCGCACAAAAAAATGGCTCGGGAAACGAAACTTTGCTTGGACTGAACACCGGAAGACCGAAACTGATGCCTCTTGGCAGCAATTTTCTAAAATTCGTAACAAAGTGAATGCTCTCGTCAAAGAGGACAAGCAATATTACCATCGCTCTCTGTCTTTGAAAATGGAAGAAAACCCTAAACTTCTCTATCGGATTGTCAATGCTCGGTCCAGTGTGAAACCCGGGGTGTTTCCTGTTATTTCTGAGAATGGATTAACAGTCACAGCAAAGGAAACGGCTGATACTCTCGCTCAATTTTATGAAAATGTGTTTAGCCCGATAACAGTTAGGGCGAATGAGAATTTACTGACATCGATTGTATCTCAACAACTGAATAATATTGAGATTAATTCAGCGATTATACGAAGACACTTGTGTCGACTGAACCCTAGGAAATCTCCTGGAGCCGATGGAATAACACCAGCACTACTAAAATCCTGTGACACGCAGCTGTGTGAACCACTATGCCAATTGTTCCAACATTCCCTAACCGAAGGAGTGGTGCCAACAGAGTGGAAGACAGGAGTAATTTCACCAATTTTTAAGGGTGGTAGCCGTTCAGATCCCGCGAACTACCGTCCTGTCACCCTACTCCCCGTGATATCCAAAGTGATGGAGCGCATAGTGACGGAAAATATAGTTCATCACTTGGAATCACAAAATATACTATCTGTCGCCCAGCATGGGTTTCGTAAAGCTCACTCCTGCTTGACAAACTTGCTGACGGTATTAAACGATTGGACCCAAACGGTTGACGCAGGAGACAGTGTGCACGCGTGCTATCTGGATATGTCGGAAGCTTTCGACAGAGTTGATCACTTCCTGTTGCTACGGAAGCTGAAACAGATTGGTATTGACGGGCAGCTACTCGTGTGGTTCGAAAGCTACCGCAATGAGCGCAAGGCAACCGTTCGAGTTAACGGGGTACAATCACGAGCCATTAATACCTCCAGTGGTGTACCGCAAGGTTCCGTTCTCGGTCCAGTGCTTTTCTTAGTTTACATCAATGATTTACCTGAGACGCTCTCATGCAAGGTAGTTCTTTTTGCGGATGATGTTAAACTTTGGATGCGAATAAATTCAATTGCAGACTGCGTAAAACTGCAAAGTGATTTAGATGCACTACACGAATGGTCAGTTAGAAATAAACTGCCGTTCAATTTTCAAAAATGCAAGTTACTGCAAATCGTTATGCCCTTTCAGTAAGAATATCACTTTGGGCAGACGATTTTGAGCTGGACCGAATCGGAGAAGGATCTTGGAGTCTGGATATGTGGCAGCCTAAAGAACAGCGTGCATTGTGAGGTCATTTACAAGCGTGCTTCAAGCTTCTAGGTATGCTTCGACGGATCTTCAGAACCTTTACGCCTGTAACGTTGCCAAGAATCATGAAGACCTACTTAATTCCCACAATGGAACACGCATCGCAAGCATGGACTCCGTGGATGAAAAAAGATATATTCTTGCTTGACAGGATATATCATCGTGCAAAAAAGATATATTCTTGCTTGACAGGATATATCATCGTGCAACTAAACTCGTGCGTGGTTATCGAAACCTTACATACTAGGAAAGGTTGAAAAAGCTAAAGCTCCTCACTCCCCTTCAACGTAGACTTCGAAGTGACGTTATAATTACTTACAAGATATTGAATACTCCAGATCATCCACTCAAACATTTGTTCAAATACCGTGAATCAGGAATTACACGTAGCCACTCAGCGGCACTACAAATTCCCCATTCCCGTACTAATTGTCGCCGATATTTCTATTCGGTACGTGTATGTTTCCTGTGGAATGCCCTTCCCGAAGCAATTATCACCTCTTCCTGTATCCAAACATTCACTCGAACCTTGGACACTTATTTGTTACATAACGATTTGACGATGACTGTGTATTTACTCAGGGTAAGCATATTACTTGAATCCAGTGACATCGTATAATTGTTTTTTATACCTCTTATTGAACGCATATTTACTATGATATGGTAATTGTGAAGCTATGTGCTTTT
>JACCGJ010001434.1:0-15516 GCA_013407085.1 Atriophallophorus winterbourni | reverse complement strand
TGTGGTGCAGAGAATTTTTAAGCATTTTACATTTCGCAGGGTTAGATGGTAACTCATTTGACTGGGACCAACGAAATAAGGTGCACAGATCCCGTTGTAATGCCATGCAGTCATTATCAGCTCTGACACGTTTCCATATTTCAATATAATCGGCAAACAGTATTATGTTACATCCAATATCCTCTAATATATCGTTGATGAACATCAAGAATGGAAGAGGTCCAAGCATCGAGCCTTGCGGAACTCCACTTGTGACTTCTAGAGAAGATTCTGCCAACGCGAACTTGGAAGTGTCTATCAGTAATATAGTCCCTTATCCAATGCAGCATCATTTCAATAAGCCTCAAGATTTTTTATTAAAACGTCATAGTTCACTCTATCGATTGAACAAGTTGGTCGTCCTGGCCTTATCCATCAGTTAATTGAAAGTTCAAACATTCATGTTGTAGTACATTTTTGTATTGTAAATCACGTGTCAGATTAAGTTCGTCATTCACACGTGCCTATCATGCATTGATAAATATGAGATCACAAGCCTGGGTATCAAACAGATTGGTTATTGACATAAAGAAGCAAAATGGTAGCGAGACATCTACGCGTTTTTAGATGCAGTACCGATGGCAAATGCATATTGACTGTACAGTAATGAAGTACTGCATGATTAGTAATGCTTACACTTCTTTAAATTATTTGAAGACCAAGGTGATTACTCTATTACCCCTATTTGCTTATGTAAGTTACATGATTGCATTCGCAACGTAGCACTCATATACATTAGATCAGCCGCAGACCAAGGCTGTTGTTGGCTACAGGCAAATAAATATGTATATATGGAAGTTCTGGACACGGACAAGTCTTCATCGTGGCCTTTCATCTGACACCAACCATGAATATATATTGCAAACACACAATTCTCCCATGCTCATCGTTGAGTACAGCCACTCAGTTATGAGTGCAAGTATTGTGAATGCAATGATCAATCCTCATATGCAAGTTCAAGGTAAAATTCATGTATATACTAAACTGAGTTAAACTTCAAGAATAGTTGTAATGCACCGGCACCGTTTGAAATATTTTTCAAAGAATCCAGTAAAACCTCGATTGCAAATAAACAAGATATGACATTCTAAACGTATACGAGATTCATTTGTTAATACCAAGCGGGTTGGATACCACACATCGTGGTATAACTCCCTTTAGCATTAATAAAACGTGTCTATGTAGTTCAGATTTTAACAGTGCGTTGGGATTATATGTTGACCAGAAATCACACTTGACAGGCAATTTCCCTAATACCCAAGGGATTATCCCAGTGGACAGGCTCGTAATTTGAGAGGGATGAATATCTAGCGTCAAAAATTCACGTGGATAATATTAGGCCTGTGAATTTGCATAGATGTGCTATTTTAACGGTAGCCCGATATTGTATCGCACATCACTCAGCGGTATCAAACGGGAACACCTTTCGTTTGCCACAAACGCTTTCAATGGAGAACGACCCATTAGATCCAGAATTTCGGATGAACGGATAAAGTGCAACATACGTATTAACCTTCAAAGTATTCCTTTTCCGTAAAAGAGAGTAATGGCGTTCCTCAATGTTCAAACCTTACCCCACTTTCTTGTTTATGCCAATGAGATATCAGATTTAGCTCGCGGTAACTTATCATTACTTGCGGACGACACAGCAGATCTGGATTTGTATCCGGAGCGCTAATGACTGTGTATTATTGCAGAAAGTTGACGACTGATCGCTGAACTACCGAATACCATTCAACTTCAAAATATGTTAGTTTCTGAAGTTGAGAGGTCGAATATCCTTCATCTACAAAACTGGCCTGCCTTACTCGGTGAGGTAAAGGTTTTTAGGTGTCCGAATTCGCCCCAGATCAGCAATGTAATGGAAAATGTTCGTGACCGATCGGGGAATCATAATCATGAAAAAATAAATTTTGTAATAAATCGGTGAGAGTAGTTTATTGGTAACGTTTCGCTTGTGACTCAGAAGCTTCGTCAGACCAAGAGTGTCAGTACGAACAGAGATCAAGCTTAAATTTCCTTCACCTGAATAATCCTAAGCTAGTTAAGAACTGCACAGCCCATGGTGGGTTCTGCACTCGTTAAGATAGACAGGCGCAGTCAATATCAACTGACGTACCATCCACCCTAGTTGCCGTATAATCCATCAATTGTTTTGGTCTTGGCAGGTGTGAATGACATCTGCTGACCGATTAGCGCGATTGTGTACTCAGTGCGCGCATTAGGGATCACGCGCGTTAATGTTTATCCGCTGCAAAACCGGACGCCATATTGTGGAGATATCAGCCCCATCCACCTTATTGACTGCATTCTTACTGGCCTTTGTTATCTCAACCGCCTCAGCACGAAGTCGTTCAATGTATGGTTTCATTCCCCGCCTTGTCACTTTTACATTATTAAGATCACCGCTTTGACCTGTGTCCAGCACGTGCTGAATCTGTTATCAGTGATTGATATTCACTTGAATTGCGTGGCTGCTTCCCGATTCGATTTTTGTGTTCACTTATCCTAGTACTGAGTTCTCTGGATGTTTGCCCGATATATACTCCTGAGCAACCCTTTCAGATCACTCCATCAAGCACGCACTACAAAGAATCATCAGATGTTATGAACCAAATCAAAAATGATTAATTTTGAACTTTTCTATCCTCAATTTCCCCCGAAACATTAATAAGGATCTGAAGCCATCCATGAAACATGCTGGCCGGCCTGATCTCAACGTCTCAGAAAGACCATCAAGCTAATGATACGAAGCTATTATCGACCAACTAAGCCAGTCCGCAGCGTCTAAAACAATCCGATGACTTGAAAGATATATTTGTTTTATTTGTTTCAAATCGCAGAAAATACCATATACACCAAGACATTCAAGCTGAGAGCTTTTTGCTTGTAGCAACATTTCAAAATCTCGTGGCAATCATGACACGTTAGCAGTACTCCATTCTTGCATAAAATGAAAAGGATATTATTAATGTGGGTTGATTTCCTTATATTCTGAAGCACTATACCTTCTCACGTTATCTGCACAAATAGCCTGCGTTAATTGCACTATAAATTGGACACATTCCTTTCAAATCAATGTTTACTGCGAATTAAAACACTTTCAGGTGCCATTTGCCCACTAATTATATTTGATTTATCACTAATCTTTTGGCTTTTTTAGCCATTATGTGTCTTGAGTTACTTTGAATTACGTTGCTTGCGTAATGGAAAACAGTTGTGGTAATATTCGCATTATTACACGTTGTTCCACCACACACAGGCACACACCACGACCGTGTTTGGGCTTCCGTTAAACACACGTACTTAAAAAACAAATTTACCCAAACATACATTCCCAACTAACAGTTCTCCATTCCATGTCCTACTTGGAATTATTTACGTTTCGCATTTAATCCAAGTATGAAAGTACGATTTATTAGAAGTTTATTCGTACATCCGTATGATATTTTACATCTGTTTGCATATTTACCATAAATCTTGAATCTTGAATCATCAAGTGATTACGTAGGAACAGTAAAAATCAGGATCTGCTCGTTGTAAGGGATAGAGGATGGGGGTAAATAAACCGAAATGACAAAATTTCAAAGGTTGTTTATATAGAGAACCGAAATTGCATGAACCATATTCCAGGAATGATGACTGTGGTACCAATCGAGGAATAAATGTTAGCGGCATTGAAAATCCAAAAGAACAAGCAGTCGACAAGTCTATTTGTATACAAATAGTGAAATGTCAGACTGGGCCAACTCCGTTTGTCAGTGCAATATTCAAATTAAAGTGAGCAATACGAAGTCATATAGTGCTTTTAGAAAGTTTATCTGCTGTGCAATTTTTGTTGGCCCCTCACACACATTTCAGTGTCGGTTTCTCTCTGTTTGCCCTCAGGAGACAGCCGTGAAGGTTTTCAACAGGCATCCAAGCAGTCAAAGGATAGCCAACATGGATTGCCGTTGAAACTAGATTTGAACAGGTTTAGCATGATGAAACACTGTGAACTCAACCGGAGCTAAAGAAATTTCCTGTTCGAAATTTCAAACAGCGTTTTCACTCACTTGCTACACAATCCTATAAACCAGAATGAATGTTAAACTATGTTGGGCCTTTTATAATTTCTATTCCTAATGACAAAACGTCTACTTTCCTACCTCTATGATTTGCTTTTCCAGACAATTACTGTTGGTGGTATGTAAGGGATGGGGGAGTGATCAACACATTACTTTGGTCATCCATAAGTGCCTTGAGTGCTTGACCAAGAATCACTTTGTGATTCTGTGTTTGAACATCGTGGTTCGTTGTACGAACCTTGTGTAACAGTGGCATACAAGTATAACGTTTTGGGTAGAAAATTATTTCCTCTTGTTAAGAGATTTAGCTATGGTCGGTTTTGCTGAATTAATGAAGTGCTAAAACTCTTGACACCTTTTACGGACATCTTCTTAGCTCAGTTCTACGAATTCTAAACGTGTTGCCCTACTTTGCAACGACACAGTCGTACATTGTATCTGGATCTAGCTGTTAAAACGCTTCACTCATACGATGTGTTGCTCACATCCCCCGAAATTACACTCCACTACCGGTTTCTGGCTGTTTGCCGTCAACAGATGGAGACAGTAAGATTAGGTTTAGTGAGCCTTGGAACAGTGGATAAATGGTTATACTCGAATGCCACTGTTGTATAGGGTTCGTACAACGAACCACGATGTTCAAATACAGAATAACAAAAAGTGACAAAAGTGATGTGTTGCTCACATCCCCTGAAATTACACTCGTGGTTCAGTGTACGAACCCTATGCGACAGTGGCATTCAAGTATAACTTTGTTCTTCAATCATACATTATTCACTTTGCACAAACCCCCTGGGTTTGCATCTTTTTAAGCCCTGAAAGCCTCGTAAACTTATACACTTCTATATTTTTCAGAAACTAATTTTAAAGGCTGACTGGAATTTTCAGATTCATCAAATGCTCAAAATTTCGGAAGTAAATAATAGCCGGTAACGTACAATGCTTGCGGCATTACCGTTTGATCTACTGATTAATGAGAGATTGCTGCGTTTTCATTCATGGTGCCATATTGTTCATTTTGACTTTATATTTAGCAAAATGGAAAAAACTCTGCGCACATTCATGACGAAAAGAATTGGCAAATCTTTTCCCCTATCGCTAGCTGTTTGAGAGAAATATCAACAAAGAATCTCGTTTAGAGATAAGCGGATGATGGCTTTGCAATCTGCGTAAATAAATACGTCAAATGCCATTCCGATTCGCGTGACTCTGTTTATTTAGTTGATAAATCCTATTTAGGTACATAAGCGAATTCGCAAATTGAAAGTTCCGATTTAATAAATATATATTTGAGACAGTGTAGACGTGAATATCTGCAAATGTGAATAAATATACAACATCAACAACTACGTATGGTGTCACGAACAATTCTTTGATGATTGAAGCCATCACGCGAGAAACGTTTTGTAGAGTTAAAGGAATAGCAGACAAAGAAGATCTTTGAAGCCACCGTTGATCAGGCTTTGATAGGTCAGCCGATCATGTTCGATCAATTTGATGCACAGTTCCATGAATACGAATCTCAGACGAACTATTCTCATTCGCGCGCTTTCCATTTGACGACTGGTTAAGGTCATGTGTTCTACTGCCTGTTCACGTGATTAAATGGTTGACTGGACCAACAGTACCAACACCCAGGTAGCTTCAAAGTTTGTTACTTTACAATGATATCCGTCTCCCTACAAATATGCTTCCGAGATTTGTAAGTACACCAACGAGAGCTCAATTTGAAGATAGACACAAATGATTTCTAATTCGTGATGAAAATGTTTACGTTCCCATCCCGGTCGCTAATCATGTAGTTGGCCTCCTTCGGTCGATATCGACCATGGATGTACATCACAATCGCATGAATTTTCATGTTCTACAGCTTTCGGAATGACTAAACAGTCCGATTCGGGAGGAACAATCTTCCCCGCAGTGCGTGCAACGTTGAGCAGGCAAGAACTGTATCTGCTCCTAACCAGCTTTCAGACGATGCTTTACACAATGCCTTCAATGTGAGCGGTCAAGAACAAGTTCTTCCCAAATCGTGGGGTCAATGCCAACAGCTTTCATTTTTCTTTTGCAAATGTCTTTGTACCACAAGTGCGGTCTGCCCAATGGTGGACTTCCTAATTGCAACTCGCCATAGAGTAGATTTTTCGGAATACGACCATTTTACATTCCTTAGACGTGGCTAAACCAACGCTGGGAGAGCTGTCTTAATAGGGTAAACATGCTCTGTAGACCAGCGTTTAAAGCACTTCAGCAGTAGTCAATTTGTCCATCCACGATAAGTTCAAGATACGACGTATGCTTTGTAGATGTAAAGCATTCAGCTTGGGTTCGTATCTTGCGTGGGTGGTCCAGTTTTCACTGCGGTAGAGCAAAGCATTTAGTACATACGCACTTACATCAAACTATTTCATTATGGCGGTTAGCGATATTATACCGGAAGGAGGCATTCACTTGCCATTACACACTAAAGTAATGTGTTGCTCACATTCCCATCCCTTACACACCACTAGCGGTTTCTGGCTGTTTGCCATCGTCAGGTGGAGACAGTAAGATCAGGTTCAGTGAGCCTTGAAACAGTGGATTAATGGTTCGTTGTACGAAACGTATATAACAGTTGGCATACAAGTTTAACCTTGTTTAACATATAACTGTTATTGTAAAGCAGTGTTTTAATTTCACAAAATTATTAGAAAAATAAGGAATTGTTATCCCATCTACGATATAATTAATGTGGGCTTCAAAATGATTGCTCTGGATGTATTAAAACACTGTTTTATAGGTTGTCGATTTTCATGCTACATCAGTCATATTATGAATATTATGAAATTGATATCTCCCCACTAGAAAAATCAATCGCGCGATATTTGAAAATTTGGTTAATAGTATTCAATATCTCTAAACTGAAATGTAGATGCTTCGGACATTTTCCTTGCTAAGCTGGAAGAATTTGCTGTTGACGATACACTTGGGAGGAATTGTACGAAGCTTCATCATCAAGTTGGAGAAAAGCCGGTGCTGCTATGGGATGCTCAACGGAGAGCATCCGGACGAACGAGTACCGCTCATCGTTGTAAAAATCACAGCAGAAATTATAACTCACGAATCAGAGATAGGATCATGTGAGACAGTGTGGGAATTATGGAAGGATCTGGCGCTTAAGATGGGCATTCATGGTCAACATTGAACAACGATGGGAAAGAACACGTGGTGATTGATTGGATTATGCGTGCGCATTTGAAAATAGTCGTGATTCAATCCCCATTGTGGTTGCATAATTAGGTTAATTTGGTTTAACCTAATTCCTTACCATACTCAGATGTTAAATTGACATTGAAGACATCGTAAAATTACTGCATAGCCTGGTAGTCGTTTCAGTGTTAAGATCTATCGCATCTGCAGTATCGTGCTAATGTAACCAGAAAAACGCGAAAGCAAGCACACCAGGTCTCAGTGAATATAAATAAATGTTTTACAATTTTAAAAATATGCAACTTAAATTTTTTTTCTACTGAACAATATACCCAGCCACATCTTGTTAGGGTAAATTTATTCCTTTTTCAGTTTGTTAATATTGACCACCTGCGATGCAATTTCGCTTGTAATGGATTGCGTAAAATTAACATCAAAGAAAGTTTGTGTCGGTATCACGGGAACGAAACAGGAAGAAGGCAATTATTTAATTTTGCTTCTGTAAAATGGCATCTGATATTTTCGTTTACAAATCCCGCGCGCAGTAGGCAAGGTCAACTGAATTTATTTTTCATGTTGACCGCCATCATGCACGGTCGCTAAGTAATGAATTTAAACTTTACTATTAAAACGAGTCGGCAACATTATTGAGCACATACTATTTCGAATGCTTACATTAAGACGCCTCGGCTCTCGTTGCTACTCAGTTGATGTACTATACGTTTGATTAATGCATGTGTGCTCTCACCGAAACCTGTTTAATGGTAACCTTGATTTGATCTTTCTGGTGAGACATCAGCTGTTTAACTTGTTGATAAGTATGCTAGAGTTACGAGTGTGTGATAATTTTATTCTGAGATGATAAATAAAACGTATTATTGACGATGTAGTCATTCTTTCTTGAGACACTGATTTCAATATAGAATTGGTTTGGTTATATAATGTTTGATGAACACTAGCTCTCGTAAATTTTGACTGTGTAATACACTCAAATCGGTTTTCAAATGCGTAATTGCAGCCATAATTGTTGTGAATTAGAACAAAAACTCAAAACCTCCCATTTTAAAGTTCCCTAACAAAAATTAAGTTTATCCTGACCATGCATCTGGGGTAGATTTGTTATATCCCTCAACATGTACCAGATATCGCAAATTTATCCGAACGCTTCGTGTTAACTCGCTATCACGCCGCACAATATAAGTTTTAATTAACGAAACAGTATTCTCTCAGTGGCCTTTTGAAAATTGTACTGATGCTACTAAGGAATATGTTGACTAAATTACTCTCTATTTGCGAGCGACATATAAGGTTCCATTCCCGAGAAAAGGGCTGCATATTTATTGTTGCGACAGGCATAATGATGGTAGTGAATAAACTTATGAAACTGGATGTACTATAAACAAGGTTATACTTGAATGCCACTGTTGCATAGGTTTCGTACAACGAACAACAATATTCAAACACAGAATCACATAGTGTTTCGTGGTCAAGCACTCAAGGCGATTATGGATGACCAAAGTGATATGTTGCTCACATCCCCCGCACTTACACTCCACTACCGGTTTCTGGATGTTTGCCGTCATCAAGTGGAGACAGTAAGATTAGGTTTAGCGAGCCTTGATACAGTGGTTAAGTGGTAAACAAGGTTATACTTGAATGCCACTGTTACATAGGGTTCGTATAACGAACCACGATCTTAAAACACAGAATGACATAGTGATTCGTGGTCAAGCACTCAAGGCGCTTATGGATGACCAAAGTGATATGTTGCTTGATTTCGGGGGATGTGAGCAACACATCACTTTGAAGCGAATAATAATTTTTCGTTAAAGTTCATCTATTTTCTAATCGTGAATCTGCCAATTCGTTCCTATCCTTTATATATGATTTTCAAAGCTGCCACAGGTTTCACGTTTGTTTTAGCCCCAGGGAATTCTACTACGTCGAATGTCGGTCACGAATTGATTACAACTGTCGGGATGGAAACAGATTTTAATCAGATATTTATTGCTCGCTTAAACTCGAAATAAGTTGCGTTCAACGATGTAGAATAACTTAATCTTGTTTTCCACGTGGATAAAATGAAATGGGTTTTTATTCTGTGAGAAAAGATGTTTCTTCGAATTTTGAAGAGAGCAATTTCAAAATAAACTCACCATATAAGTTGGAAAAAAACAACATGTAGGCTGGGAGCATTCTGTGTGGAAAAACCTGGGTTGAAGTTTTAATATTAATGGCTGAAAAAACCTTTGGCTTTACAATGATTACAAGGTGGAAATCAAGGTTAAATAATAGTGAATGTCGAAGTAAACAGCCTAGCGATACACCCACAAATCCTATCCATGAGGGGAGGAGTTCTGAGTTCTGAATGAATATGTAAAAAAATATGTAATGGTCCTCATTAAGTTAAGTGTAAGTTAAAGATATGTTTTGATAGTTGGTGAGGGCAATGTTAGAATAATTTCATTAATAGTCTTTAAGATTCGATTCAAATAATGCTGAACTGGTAGGAAAATGTAGTTTTTCCCTTTTTCATCACTCACACTAAACTAGTGGAGTTTAGAAAATTGGCAGGTAGCGCATTCCCAAAATATTACACGCACTGAATGATAATATCTACGTCATTGCTGTTTCGAGTGTGGGATATCAAACATACAAATGTGACTAGTTACAATTCGGAATAGATTATCCAGGGGGTTGGAAAATTATAAAGAATTATTCGTGTCAGGATAAGAGTGCCTCATTCGTCTTTGTGTTCGAGTCCTCAGACCCGCACGAAATGTATCGCATATTTTGAAAAACGGCGACTAGTTTAGACGCTCGATGTTATAAAATGGAAAACGAACCCGGTAAGAAGCATACAATGATCCGGGCCTAGCAGATGAGATGTGTATCTATAAACAGCTTCACATTGTTTAGTATTTTTAAAACGTCCACAAATCAAAACGCCGAGGTCCTGTCCATCGGCTGTGTTCTCCAAGCTTTGCGTTACGAGCGTGTACGGAAAAGAAATGCCGAGATCGCAACCGATCTGCATTATTGGCCAAGTGGATTAGCGGAGACAATAAGTCGATTTATGTTCCAGGGCTTCAAGACGTCAAATCATATACGATAGCATAAGCTAGCAAATATACCGCTTTTCAGTTGAGTCTATATTTCGACTAGCCAATTATGGTGCTCTTAGCACCATAATATATCAGAAAGTTGGTCGCTGTTTCATTGATACCTCCAAGTGAATAAATGTTAAATATATTACATTAAAATTTCAATAAAGTTTTCTCGCCCATCGAGATTTAATTTTTTTTCTGTAAACATGCTGCCATATCTCACTTCGTTATGAATACACGATCGGTCCCAAACATCGTCCCAATCGATTGCTGACCAACATTCTAATTGTTGAATGCGTTGGTTTTAACCATGACAACGAATTCCCATTGTTTTAGCTGCATACAATGAACTAAATTCTCATTTGTCTTGCTACAAGCAGACTAATATTCCACATAATTCCGTTTGCCTTCTCTAAACCAGCAACCTGGTTAATCCGTACTTACATACGTTGGTCTGTTTTACACGCCAAGAGATCCTGGAGATCGAAATTCCTCTCAAACTTCCCATTCCGGCTTTGTACTGTTTCCTTACTGTTGCTTTAAGAACGGTCCATACATTACAAGATTATAAAAATTTGTCTATTACAATCCTCGCCACAACCAGTAAATATTAAAATACAACGCCGAATAATATGTTAGCATAAAGTGAAACAGAGGCACAGATAAAATCGATGTCATTTTAAAATATCTAGTCAAACTTATTCTGTCAACGGGATAATTTGTCAGAAAGCTTCCAATTCGAAGTTGGTGTGAATGGTTTTCTGGCCTCCGTTAGGGAAAAATCTATTGCAGCTCCTGGACAACCTCTTTAAAATTTTCGATGAAATCACTAAATATCTAAAATGATAACTGATTTCGGTATAACTCAATGTTTGTTTTCCACTACGAATCAAAGCCTTATAAAGTCTCAACTATGAAAAACAGATCAGGTGTATACTTTCCGTAACTGTTCCCATTGATAATATCAGTCTGTTTCGCTCCGTCTAACCAGCTGTGATTTTGGTAAAGCTGATTACCTTTTTGTACTATTAAAATGTCTAACATCTGCGTTCTAAGCCAAATTCGTCTGAAGGAATTCCTCAGCTCCGACAATTCCAACAGAGATTCCAACGGTGTACACTAATTAAGAGTTTAAAACGCGTTAAATAAACTTCAAAATGTTGATTCACAGATTGCAGGTTGATTTATAATTTAAATGGGAAGGATATTATACGTAAGGATGTATTTATGACTGCCCATTGTGAGGATATAATGACATGTGTTTCCTCTATGTATTTGCAGTGTTTTACAACTCTATTTACGGTCAGCAATTATTGTTGCTGGCCTTCATGGGATGTAGATCTCAAGTGAATGATGATCTCACGCTGCACAGCGTTGTAATTGACTAAGCAGTATGATTCTGGAGGAACATCTCTTTCGTACCATTCACAGCAATGAGCAAAAACGAATTCAATCATTCAGGGTACCAGCAAAAATCATGCGTGAACAAGTTAAAAATATGTACTCGAAGCGTGGGAAGCATTTGGATCAATGCATTGAGAAATCGTGCAAACACTGACATTTTTCACGCTTATGAGTTTCACAGAACATTGATGTGCTTTAAGACCGTTTTGGCTAAACTCGTGCCTTTCAATAGGGAGTTCCATGGTTCAAACAAGCCAGGAATTGAAAATTTTGAGAAATATACTAAACTCTAACTCCATATTACACATATTTGTGAAATGTTTGCTTACAATATATGGAAGAACAATTGGGAAAGTTTAACACCGTGAACTCTTAACGTAGATTTGGAAGTGCACCACCCAATCATGAGTTTTTGAATGATATGCAGAACATCACACTCCTGCGCAAAACAAGAACAAGAAGCGTTGAAAAGAGGGATGACATCAATCAAAAACCCACAAGTATCGGCTTTTGGGAGAATTACCTGAGAATGCTTCATGTGGCAACACCATTAAAAAGGGAACAGATGAACTAAGTCAGCCGCTATTGCACGATATTCGATACGTTAAGGTTAGTCAAACGAGCCCGAGGGCTGAATTGAAACACTTGGCACGTAATTTACTGATAAATCACCCCACAATGACAATCAGCACAAAAGGATGCAGAACGTATTTGCGGTTAGGTGATTCGCTAACAAAAGAACAGAACGTTGAAACATCACTGTTTCTGTTCGATATTAGTTTACTTAAGTCGAAAGTGCGGAAGATTGAAAACCATCCCTTTTCCTTGACAACGTTGGTGCAAACGTAGTGCAAGCCACAAATATCTAATCTCAGTTATACCCGCCTTATATTTCGATCAGCGTAAGGTTGATTATTCTGTACTTTCCTTCGCAATCAACACCTTAGCGTTCCTTCCCGAACAAGGAAAATTCAAGAGATTGCTAACAATTGCACAATAACAGGTAAACGTACAGTAAAATCCATCGATCTAATGTGCTTGAAGGCAAAACATGTTTACTAAACGACTAAGGGGTACATCAGCATTCACACTGTGAACATACACTATTCATACATAAAGCGCACCGGAATATAATGCTCACTGCCGATTTTTCGTAAAAATTAGTGTTTTTATGTGCGCCTTATAGTCCGAAAAATACGGTAATCGTGTAATCAACCATAAATCTCGACCTCAGGCAACAATATCGTTTGACGATTTACTAAGCGTGAAAAAACAAGACAAGTGACTAATTTGAAGAATGGGAAAAAAGAATGCGAAAGCTTTCTTCTCGAAGCTTAAGCATATTAAAAATATTATTATTATAGGTAAATTCTAGGGCTGAATAATCAAGCATACAGCAGTCTGTGAAGAACAAACAGCGTATTGAGCAATGGTCAACCAGATTGTTAATCTTTGAGTAGTGAAACTGAAAAATATGAAATCTATGCAAGAATTTTCACGGCGTTATGAAATCATATTGTATAATTAGAATTCTGTTTGGAGCAACACCAACAAAACTTGTCATAGGTGCTTAAAATTATTTTTGGGTACCGGACCACGCGATCACAACTTTCCGCTGCTTGGATAGCGTGTTTTGCCGAAGTTCTTGTTGATGGTTGTGTCGGCCTTTTCGATCGATATTAAGCATGGATCTACATCATAAGTGCATGAAATTTTCACGCTGAACAGCTTTTCGAGTGACTGAACAGTCCGACTCGGGAGGAACAATCGCTACCTCGGACAAACGATGTCAGTTGCACGCTGACGGCGTGATGTATGGTTAGCATTCGTGAGCAGGTATCTGCTCTTCCCCATCTTGCGGACGACACTTTACACAGTCACTACAAATTGAGTGACTATGAGCAAGTTCTTCTCAACGCGTAGTGTCAGTGTCAAGTTTATTCCGTAAAACCGTGTACCAGAAGAAACTGATTCATCTTGAATCCTTTTTAACATTTTTCTACTTTCTCATTCAGGCGGTACTTTTTTAGGGGTACTAGCATGAAAGTTTACAGTTTATGTGCACTTACTGAATAAAAAGGGTGCTATGCATTCACAGTTCCTTTCCTAACTATTTTTTGATATTGAATATAACTGCTTCTTCATGTGTGATGTAAATGCATGCAAATGAGCATTTTTTATTCATGACCATGTGCTCAACCCCATCTACATGTTTATGAACACAGGCATGTAGGTCGTACCAACCGTATACAACAGTGGCATACCAGCGCGAATGTTTTATGGCATTCACGAAACCGGTCGTGGGGTGTGTGATGATGATGCACGTAGATGAGCAGTTTTGTTCACAATGATGGGTTTAACTTCATCTAAATGTGTTTTGGCACACGTGATTGAACAACTTGGTCATGTTAATGTCATCCAAAATTGACTTAAAAGCTCAACTTGTTTACTGTTCGCATTATTTTTTTCACCTGGATATGGTGAAGATGTGTTTAAGGCATATTTTTTAAAAAAAGTGCGACCTATTGTCATTTGAACGTCGGTTGTAAGATTGAAGTTGAAAATGCTATCTAATATGTAAACCTTGACATGCTTTCTTGCTTTTTGTGGCATTATTTAGAGTATATAAGGGACAAACTAGATCCTCCTTTTATAACAGGATTCAGAACTCAGAAATTTTGTTAGTAAAACAATCAGAATGACAAAAATCACAGGATACCGAGGTACATGCATTACAAATTTATAAAATTGAGATGGATACTAGAGACAGTAACATAGTGTGTGTTTTACCATGCATACATAAAGCTTAAAACAGAACACCGAAACAGATTATGATAATCTGATTCCATCCCTCGAGGCATTTCCAGTACAACAGATTCCACCAAAGAGAAATTGCTTTTTTGCGTAAGATCTCGTAGTTGAGTTTGGGCATTTGTGCGTCGAATGGGAGATTGGCGCTACGTGCACACAACTTCTAAGCAAAATTATAATTCTCTTCAACAAGTTCAATTTCATTCGACGTCATGTTGCCAATACCCATATTTGGATTGCATATTCCATAACTGGAAGCATGTGTATCCGGGAAAAGATTTCGTGTGTGTGCAACACCTGAATTTTCTAATTGGTAGATCCGAGACATGACGTGATTTAATTCCAAATTGTGATAAACTGGTGTCTCTAATTCGGGTTACATAACTTTCAGGCAGCAAGATCGTTTTCCATGGTAGTCCAGACGTGATATTGCATGTCATGTTGATAAACGTGATGATAATCTACATAGCCGCTACATTCTAAATGGCCCAAAATGAGTTTTACAGTTACCGGGGCAACTGTATCGTATCAACTTCAAGATGGAAAAGCCGTTAATGACCACTTTTTATTTTCAAATAGTTTAGCATGCTATGGTTGCAATAACTTTCACAGATCTGAATAGGCAATGCAATTTGTATCATTCTTTTATTGCAAAATCTCTCTCTCCGCGATTTGATAAAAGTCAGTTCCCCCTTCAGAATACACGTAGTCATTCAAGTTGTCTCGTTGTACCGCACTCAAGACTCGATTGTATACGTCATTTCTTCTATGTGCGTATTTGCTTTCTGTGGAATTCATTATTACAGGATATTGTGAACGCTACCACGATCCGTGATTTCAAAGCGAAACTGGATATTTATATCAAAGAGCACTCCACTATCGGCCTTGTATATTGACCC
>JACCGJ010001432.1:24091-43461 GCA_013407085.1 Atriophallophorus winterbourni | reverse complement strand
AGTTTCGGTAAGTCGTTAACATAGATCAGGAACAGAATTGGTCCAAGCACTGATCCCTGCGGCACCCCACTCGTTACTGCAATGGGTCGTGATAAAGCACCGTCAACCCTTACTCGAATGAAACGGTCGCGGAGATAATCCTCAAACCAGGCTAGTAATGAACCCTTGATGCCACATTGCTCCATTTTTTGTAGTAACAGACTGTGGTTGACACGATCGAATGCTTTGGACATATCAAGATAACACGCGTGTATGGTGAGACCTTTGTCTACAGCTTGTGTCCAGTCATCAAGGAAGAGCAGAAGGTTTGAAAGGCAAGAGTGTCTTTTTCTGAAGCCGTGTTGTTCAACTGCGAGCAAGCAATTGTCTTCCAGATGTTTTGTGACGCTGTTTGCAACGAGGCGCTCCATTACTTTAGATATCACTGGTAGTAGTGTTACTGGTCTATAGTTGGATACTTCGGAACGGTTTCCTCCTTTGTAGATTGGGGTAATGATGCCATTCTTCCAATCACATGGAACGAAACTTTGGGTTAAAGAGAGATTGAACAAGTAGGTCAGGGTCGTACACAAAGTAGAAGCACAGTTTTGAGGATCAGCGGGGTAATTTCGTCAGCTCCGGGAGATTTTTTCGTGTTGAGATTTAGCAATGTTCGGAGGACACTGTCCGGGGTAATAGTTAGTTCTTGTAAAAAATTTTCAGGTGAGGTGACGGGAGTTAAGGGGCAGGTAACGGTGTTCCGTGGGCTGAAGACAGTGGAGAAGAAATGGGCTAGAACTTCGGCAGATTCCGATGCTGTGGTTGTTGTTCCATCACGCGTCTTTAAAGCAGCAACCCCTGGTTTCACCCTAGACCGGTTATTTATGATCTGATAGAGAATTTTTGGGTTTGATTCCATTTTGTCGAGTAAATGTTTTGATAAATCAATTTGTCGTCAACAACAAGTTTGTTTACCTTATTTCTCAGCAAACGGAATGTTTCCCAACTTTCGTATTATTTTGTGTGCAGCCCATGCGGAATTTCGCATGGCTATCCACTTCCGAGTGCGGCTTCGGAGTTTGAAGCAAAATGTTCTTGATTTCCTTTTGGGAACACAGGTAGAATTGTCGTCTAGTTTTGTACCGATATAACTTAACAGACTAGAACAATGAGTATCTGCATTCGTAAGATCGAGATGTTTTTCCTCCATAATCGTAATGGCACCGCGAAGGCCGAAGTAATCGACTCTTCTGATGAACTTAACGTCGCCCGACGCCCTTCGGGCGTTGCACACGAATTCGAAGGACAACACAAGATGGTCACTTAGCCCCAAAGGACTATGATACTGCACTGACTCCACTGCTGTTGCTTCGGAGGTTAAAACCAGATCTAGAATTGACGATTCATTGAGGTCCCTTTGTCGAGTGAATGAATGGACATGGTTGTATAGGGGAGTGAAAGTGATAATCTCACGGAATTTGTACTCAAGGGATTGCTGAGTATGGACACTTTTGGTATAGAGATGCGGGAGGTTAAAATCACCCATTATTAACAGTTGGCATCCTCTAAGATTTCCAGCGTTGCGCATCATTTGTAACAACGTTTCATTGTGGGCATCGGAAGAGTTGGGCGAGCGGTAGATCACACCAAGTATACAGTTCTCTCCAGTTTCCAAGCGAAGGCTACACCACATGGTGTCCTCTAGCTCAAACCTTGTGTTCGGTACAGCTGTGCATTGAAGACGTTCGTTAAAATACAAAGCAACTCCACCACCTGATCTTGAACGGTCTCGTCGAAGTAGGATCATGTTGGGAAGTGCCAGCTCGCAATCGTTCACCTGATCGTAAAACAATGTTTCCGTAACAGCAATGATGTCAGCAGAAAACTGAGCGTTAAAGTGAGACAATTCGGCGATTTTGTTCCGCAAGCACTGTGCATTTGTGTATAGGCATTTGACAGTGGTTTTCGTGTGTAGCGAGCCTATGCGGATGATGTTTGTATGTCCGACCCCCTGAGAGCCGGACCATGATGTACTCGGTCCGACTCGGTTTGAGCCGGACCCACTACGTTTTTTGATGTATTGGTTGTTTCCGTTTCGGTGGGAACGCTACTGTCTACCGCCCCCAGCCGCGAGTGTGTCTCACTCATTGGTTTGGGTGGGCTAAGTCTAACATCCTTGGGTAGTGTTCGTTTCTTTTTTGTCCATTCCGACCTTACTATTTCAGCCATAGCGCTGGTCAAGAACGTAATCTTCAGAGGTTTCGGTCCATCCCCCTTGTATTTTGGCGAAAAAGGAACTCGAAAAGTGTCCACAACAAAGGCATTAGAAATATCGAGAGAACACGCAATGTAGCGCCATTGTTTGACGTCGTGCTCTACCGTTTCCTGATTCGATGCTTTAGAAGTATTTTCTGGTACACCAAGTAGAACTATACTTCGCGATACCGTTTGTTCCCTGTCGTTCAAGCTGCCCTTCCTTTCCCACCATGGTACATCGGGATATATGCGGGAGTTGGAGTCGGAATCTGACTTGAATAAGTATGCATTCAGCAATACGTTCTCGATATCAGCCTCGCATTTCAATGTTACCTTGAGCAAGCGAGGTTGACCAGAATGAGGTGAAGATGAATGGCGCGATGGACGAGTCACCTTTTCTGCGCTTATATGTTCAATTTTTATTAGGTGACAAAGTTCAGACCATTTATCGACATCATGTTTATGTTTGCTATCAAACAGACTTTCTTGGGACTCGCTGACATTCGTACATATTAACGTTCAGCCTGTATGGGGTTGTTCTTTTTTCGTTATCGGAAAGTCAGGCGTGTAGAATAAAAAACCTTTGTGGCTTGACTTTGTGAGTCGTGTACAGCAGAGTAGTTGTGGGTGTTACAGAGGAGGTCGACCGTATAACAGCATATCTCTATAAGAATTTCCTACTCTGATGGTCGTTTTAGCTGATTCCCAAAAACGGGAATAACCCTGCTTTTTTGCTTTTTTGGCACACGAATAGCCTTAGTCTTAGATTCCTTCAATGGTGGTTCCGAAATCGATGTATTGATATGATGGTTTACATCAGTGATCACTTGCGTACTCACATGATTTACCAACATTTCTTCCACACGTCGAAGGCCCAACTCCAAACCGGCCATTCTATTTTCTATTTTGGATCAAAAAGTATCGTTATAGTGCAATGATTTAGCTCTGCAACGAACACAGACATAGCATGCACCTGGAACCATTTCATTATTCAATAATACTATCGAGTCAGGGGCTAAAGTACGGTCGCATTTACCATGGATTTTACCCATACACAGAAAACACGTTATTACTTTACGCGCCATGGGACTCACCGGTTGTTCGCATGCTTTGCACGTGACTTCGGGACAATTTTTCAGTCCGTATGTTGGTTCTCGTGATGCGGTGAAACATGTTAGTAGCCTGCATTGGGTTGTTCGGCTGTGTGGCGGGTTTTTGTTCGACGGGTCGAGGTGGCTGTTTTGAAACACGTGATTTCGTCATGTTGCAAATAATCCAATATAACTCGTTAACTACACGAGCTAGAACACAGAAATAAGTATCAAAATTCGTAGCTTGACGTGATCCTTGCAATGATAGCAAAAACCGTAGAATAGTTAGCGATTGAAAAAAGTTTGCGCGCGTGAGCAAACTGTGAAATTTACGCCGATATGATAACTTTGCTGCTAATCCGTTGACAAGAGCAAAACAAATAAATTCCGATAGATATGATCGAAAGTAGCACAGAATTCTTGGAGTGAGAGAAATCCAAGCAGATTCGGCGAAGATATGAGCAGAAGTGTCACAGCAATAAAAAAATGCGACTGCGCAGTAGGTCAGGTGGGTGATATGGTAAAAACTACCGTCTCACTAAAATCGGGTCCTGTCAGATGTGCTAAGGGTAATGGATTACGAAAGCATTACGGGCGGGTAAAAATAGACATAAAAAGAAAGCCATAGTTTGAAATGCGTTTTTATTAACCTCACAGGAACCTAACTGAGATGTTTTAGAAAGGCAATCAAATTCCCTGGTAGAACAAGTAAGTAAGATTTTCTGCACAAAATAGAATGACAGAAACGAAGCGAACTCGTACTCTTCTAAATTTTGATTGGGTTCAGGTACCGTTAAAGCAAATCCCTGAACATTATACAAATGAACGTTTGAAAGTTGTATTGGTATGTGGGACCTCGGCGAAACTTTTATGGAATGCTTTCAAAAAAGAACATGTCCGGCTTGAAAACTACCGTAAATGGGGTCAAAATAAGCTAACGTGAGCTATATATTCCATCTGCGTAGTAGTCATCGAAGATGTACTTAAAAATTGCCCACCATTAGAATACGAGTGCGATAAGAACTGTTTGGTAGTGAACGTCACTCAAGATTTCGAGGCACTACGCCAGAAAATTAACATGAATAACGTTTTAGTAGGTTCCAGAACGAGTAAAATATAACTACGACTGCCATTAGGCCGGTACATGTTCGTCCACATGCGCAGTCCAACCAGTTACCCACTGCTCCGGTCTCACAAAACGGATTATCAACGAGGGTGCTCAATCTCCGAGTAAAAGTTGATTAAATAGTGTGCTTATCTTGGATTTATAGAAGGTAATCGAATAGACAAAGACCTGGGACTTGCCACTAAACTTGAGGAAGAGCTGCGTCCTGTCGACTGATTCGGTGACGACACAACTAGAAGTAGGTAAAGGAACCAGCAGAAAAGCTGTGGCTCAGAGAGTAAATGATCTCGGTATTACTAATACAGGCGATTTTAAGTGGTGTACTCAGTAAGCCGGAGCACCTCACAAGCCTCACAGTGAATTGTTTAAACTGCGTTCAGTGTTATCATAATGGAAACCATTCATCTTCATTCCCCTATAAAAGGTATTCGTGCGATCTCTTTAAGCATACTGTGCTCAATCCTGTGCACCATACTTGAAAAATGATATCGCGTGTCTCGAAAGGCTCCAGGTCTAGGATGGTTGCGAGGCAGACAGGTACACCCTATGGTACGTGTCTGTTTCCTGTGGTATGCCCTTCCCGAAGCAATTATCACCTCTCCCTGTATCCAAACATTCACTCGAACCATGGACAATTATTTGTTACATAACGATTTGACGATGTCTGTGTATTGACTCAGGGTAAGCATATTACTTGACATCGTATAATTGATTTTTTTATACCTCTTATTGGACGCATATTTTACTATGATATGGTAATTGTGAAGCTGTGCTTTTTAAGACCATAAATTCTTGAATCTTGAATATAAGATCCTCAATTTGTTCTCACTAAAAATACAGCTGCTGTGAGGTGACATGTTGGGAACCTTTGAAATTCTGAATGTTCTCATCAGTATATTATAATACTGAGTTACAATCTTGATTTTATTTTGATTCGTTTAACTTGGTTGTATTTTTCACGTTCCGATAAAACCTCATTACGGAGTTAAATTATTCCAAGAATTTGATGTAGAATAGAATAAATATTTTAATATTTTATTGAAAGTAAATACATGCATTATATTGTTGATATTTTTTGCTGAATAAATACACCGGTGATAGCATCGGCCTGTATTTTTCTGATGATTTATCGTTACTCATACATTTCTAATGACAGAGATGAATACAAACCATCTTGCCTCAATGGCAAATGAGGCAATAACGTGGCTAAAGGAGTTGAGTGCACAGCTTGCAAGCGTTAAGCTCACCCTTGCTGCTCAGGAATACATAAATCTCACTACCGGAAATATGCAATATACCACTGGTTGCAGTGGTATTGTTGCGGCCGTAATAAGGCTGACGCCGCTTGTCCAAAACCAAGCCCGAGTGTGACGTCGCTCAGCTCGTCAAATTTTGTACCCGCTCAAACTTATGCATCTGTTGTTAGGTTGAATATTAGTTCCAAGCCAACGGCAGGCAAGGCGATGGCGGAAAAACCTAGCCAGTTACAACGTCCTCCTAAGCATGCTACCTCTCCTAATGTGGTCTATGTAGCTAGATCTTTAAAACGGCGTGCAAACATGAACGTTGAAACAACTGCATCCAGACAGAACGTAGACAAAGTTAGCCAATAAACTCCTCCTCCATAGCAAGCTTACTATTCCAAGGTGGTCAATGTAGCTGGAACTCCGGAAAGGCGTATTGAGTCCAATAAAGCCACTACCAAAAGAAAGCAACGTGCGAATATTGCCGGCTTACCCGCATTGTAAATCCTTATCCTTGAATAAAATCTTTTGCACATGCAATTTCGAGGCACTGCACGACACTTCTTTTTGTACAAAAACTAGAACCCGAAATGTACTACATTTAACCGAGCCGAGCCTTTTATTAAAGAATCCATGTGACGAAGAGATTTGATAGCAGATGTATCAGCGATCTTATCTGGATGGTAGGTCTGAAGCCATCTACTCTCACCGTGTTGGGAAATGAAAGAAGGGTAACCACCTTCGGTCAATCGTGGTAGAATTCCAATAACAGGCGAATTCGGATGCGTTAATGTCTAGGGCTAAACCACTTCAAAATATCTAGAGAAACGTCTGGTTACGTCGGACAATCCTCTTCTCGTATGAGACAGAAATCTTCCGCTTCAAATAGGAAAAACCTGGATGTAGGTACATCTAATATGCGTGAGCGTGACGTTAATCGAAACGCTAGTGATTCAGTGACGATCATACCAAACAGCGTAGCGCCACGAAACTTGCTGTCCGGATTGGACGATGTTGACGGGATTAGCGCCAGAAGGGACTTAAGCATGTCTACAGAATTTGCTCTTAATCGACGGATGCGGCCTCAATCCTCAGCAAACGGTCCGTAACATCCATGCAGGCATCCAGGGTTCTGGATGTTTTCTGAATTGCAGGGCTAATTAACTGCCATGCTGAGCAATTGAGTAAGCTTGCTAAAAACAATAGAATGGCGGAAACCAGGCCAACTCTTACTCTGCTCATTCTAAATAGGGAAGAGCCGCTGATTCGCAAAAGCAAATCCCGGCGGCAAATGGGCCGATCCAGGGTCCACGAATTTTTGCACATGGCTGGGCTAATTAACTCCCAGGTATAAAGAGTTCATCTTGTAGGCCGGTGAAACCGAACTGTAAGTGGCGCTAGCCCAATTTCGGTAGAATTTCTGAACCAGCTGGACAGAGACACTCTTCTTTCGAAAAGTGCTTACCTCGAACGCTATATACAAATAGGCGTTTCATAGTTGTCCAAGATACGGGTCCTCAACTAAACTTTCAATAAAAGCGTTCAAAAACGCCCACGACCGGCTTAAAACTCCCATAAAAGGGATTAACATTAGCCAGAATAAAATATTTTGGTCATCTGCTGTAGTAGTTATCGAAGACGTACTCCGAAATGACCCGCCAGTATAATACGAGTGCGTGGAAAACACGTTGATAAACGAACGCCACTCAGGATTTCAATGTATCACGCCAGAAAATAAGCAAGATTCACTTTTTAGTAGGCACCCGAACAAGGAAAATCTATGTAAAACTGCCATTAGGCCGGTACAAGTTCCCTCGCAAGCCCAATCCAACCAGTTATCTATTGATTCGGTCTCAAAAACTTGGTATCATCGATCACGCTCCGATTACGATTAAATGTGGATTAAAATATGCAAAGCATAGAAATACCCCTGCACAAATACCTGTACACAAATGCTTGCAGTGTACGTAATGAGTGGGGAAAGCTGCAGCTTGCTGCAAAGGAAAACAAGTTTATATAATTGCCATCTCCGAATCATGGTTGAAATCGAATGAATATGAACCGTCATTTGTATCAATTAAATACGCCATCTATCGTATGAATAGGGATACCGGTGATATGGGAGGGCGATTGGCAATTATGATAAATGAAGACATTCCTCATAGTGAGACATCGATAAAGATTGCTTCTCACACAATCCAACTAACATCGGTTCTCCTTACTCTCGCTAGGATGAGACTGGAACTTGCATGTGCTAATAAAAGCTCAACTGCTTCACCACTAGATGATCAGTTACCGAGGGAAAAATTGAAAGTACAAAAAGGGCAGTGCAACACATTAATAATTGTTTGGGACTTCAATTTCCCAGGCATCGATTGGCGTACCGAAATTTCTTCACCAAAGTCAGCTGAGTCGCATTATGTGGACCTGGCATGGCCTTTTATCAGCATGTCAAGGAACCTACAAGGTTTAGGACAGGACACACGCCGTCCACTTTAGATATGGTTCTATCGTCTCATGAAAGAGATATTTATAATATCGAATACATTTCGCCACTAGGCAAGAGCGACCACAATGTAATTCTTCTTGAATAGACTTTAGTTCGCTTTACTCACCAAGTGAAGTTGTCCCGCAAATTTGACCGAATGGACATCGTCCAACTACTAACTTAAACAATGAATCTAAGTTAGCAACCAGACGAATTAGAACCCAGTGTAGAAATCATGTGAAATATAAAAAGAGGGGACCTTTTACAACTACAGGAAAGTTTTGCTATTCTACAACTAGTGAAAACGCGATGAAAACCCCCTGGGATATCAGGTGGATTACAAATATTCTGGAACTCACATATCTAGACTGCAGTACATACTGACCAGAAATTCAGCAGTTGCGCTGCAAAGGAAAGCTAAAAGGGACTTCGAATCCAGACTTGTCAAAAAAGCAAAGAATAAATATAAAGCTTTTTATGGCTCTATTCAGTCTAAACGATCTTTGAGAGAAGAAATAGGTAAGTTAGTGCTGGATGATGGCAACACGGCTTTAACTGCACAGGAAAAAGCAGATGCTTTGCATTCATTCTCCTTCAGTGTTCAACGGCGAGATTCGAGTAACCGTTAAGGAACTCACAAGTGCAGAGCACCTCTCCTCAGCTCTGTGTAATTATTCAGGAAATGGTCACCACAGTTCTGTCAAATCTGGATAAAACTAAGTCTGCTGGCCCTGGATATTCTTCAAACGCTCGTGAATATAGTTAGCCTTGTCATCAGCGATCTATTTTCAGCTATTTTACTCTAGGGTATACTAACGGATGATTAGAAACGAGCTGCGGTAGTAGCCATATACACAATGTTCCCATTTCGGATGTACGCAACTATCAGCCAGTAAACCTGACTAGCATTCTTTGCAAGTGCTTGGAAAAAATTATTTGTAAACAGATATGTAAACATTCGGTAGCTAATTCTTCACTATCTGATGCCCATCACAGGTTCTCGAAAGGCAGGTCCTGCCTAACCAATCTTTGAAGCATTCTTGATGAAGTTACATTACGACTCGATGAATGGAGAGTAGTCGAAGTATGCTATCTTAATTTTCAAAAGGCATTCGACTCAGTAAAACATCGCTACCTGCTGCGCAATCTAAAGATGTGTGGCGTCACTGGTGAACTACATCGATGTTTAGACAGCTTCCTAATCAATCCCACCAACTATTTTAGTTTTCCAATGGTATGCTCGGAGGAATCACTGATACTCAGAAGTGTGACTCATGGCTCAGTTCTTGGCCCACTAATTTGTGCTATTGTTGTAAACGACATGGCAGTCTGCTTGAGTACACGTTGCTTCCTGTTTGCTGACTTTGTCAATATCCTAGTAACCGACAGTAAATATACTCTTTTCTCTGATTTAGAAAAACTGATCGGCTGAACAAAAACATGGGACTTGCCACTAAACATGGGGAAGAGCTGCGTTCTGACGACTGATTTCGCGACAACGCAACTAGAAGTCGGCGAAGGAAATATCAGAATAGCTGTTGCTCAGAACGTGGAGAATCAGGAGATTTTAGGTGGGCTACTCAATGTGCCGGAGCAGCAAACACGGATCGCAGATAAATGTCAAGACTGCGCTCAGAGTTGTCATGCTGAAATACTTCTTTGTTCATAACCTAATACAAAGTAGTCGTGCGGCCTAACTTGGAATTCTGTTTTGGAACCTGGTCACCGTACGTAAAAATGTTATCACATTTCTCGAAGGGTCGAGCGCCTTGCGAATAAGATGGTTGAGCGTCAGACAGGTAAAAGCTCGATCTGTTTTTACTAAAGATATGGCGGCTGCCAGGCGACCTAATAGAAGCTTTTAGGATTCTAAAGGTTTTCACGAATAGTAATACTACTGAACTCCTTGAACGTGAACCTGAAACATTCATCTGGAATTCTATGAAACTTCTTAAGCGTAGACACAGGCTGCTGGCATGTGAGCACTTTTTCAGCAACCGTGTCTTCAACTTCTGTGACAAGCTTTCAGATTGTATAGTGAACCACTCAAATGTGGCAAGCTTTATAAGAGGGCACCTTTTACAACTACAGGAAAGTTTTTCTATTCTACAACTAGTGACAACGCGATGAAAACCCCCTGGGATAACAGGTGGATTACAAATTTTCTGGAACTCACATATCTAGACTGCAGTACAAACTCACCAGAAATTTAGCAGTTGCGCAGCAGAAGAAATCTAAAAAGGACTCCGAATCCAGACTAGCCAAAAAAGCAAAGAATAAATTTAAAGCTTTTTATGGCTCTATTTAGATTAAACGATCTTTAGGAGAAGAAATAGGTAAGTTGGTGCTGGATGATGGCGACACGGCTTTGTCTGCACAGGAAAAGGCAGATGCTTAGCATTCATTCTACTTCAGTGTTCATCGGCGAGATTCAGGTAACCGTTAAGGAACTCACAAGTGCAGAGCACTTCTCCTCAGCTCTGTGTAATTATTCAGGAAATGCTCACCACAGTTCTGTCGAATCTGGATAAAACTAAGTCTGCTGGCCCTGGATATTCTTCAAACGCTCGTGAATATAGTTAGCCTTGTCATCAGCGATCTTTTTTCAGCTATTTTACTCTAGGGTATACTAACGGATGATTAGAAACGAGCTGCGGTAGTAGCCATATACACAATGTTCCCATTTCGGATGTACGCAACTATCAGCCAGTAAACCTGACTAGCATTCTTTGCAAGTGCTTGGAAAAAGTTATTATTCGAACCAGATATGTAAACATTTAGTAGCAAATTCCTCACTATCTGATACCCATCACGGGTTCTGGAAAGGCAGGTCCTGCATAAACAATCTTTAAAGCATTCTTAATGAAATGACATTACGGCTCGATGAATGAAGAGTAGTCGAATTATGGTATCTCAATTTTCAAAAGGCATTTGACTCAGTAAAACATAGCTACCTGCTGCGCAATCTAAAGATGTGTGGCGTCACTGGTGAACTACATCGATGGTTAGACAGCTTCCTAATCAATCCCACCAACTATTTTAGTTTTCCAATGGTATGCTCGGAGGAATCACTGATACTCAGAAATGTGACTCATGGCTCAGTACTTGGCCCACTACTTTTTGCTATTGTTGTAAACGACATGGCAGTCTGCTTGAGTACACGTTGCTCCCTGTTTGCTGACTATGTCAATATCCTAGTAACCGACAGTAAATATACTCTTTTCTCTGATTTAGAAAAACTGATCGGCTGAACAAAAACATGGGACTTGCCACTAAACATGGGGAAGAGCTGCGTTCTGACGACTGATTTCGCGACAACGCAACTAGAAGTCGGCGAAGGAAATATCAGAATAGCTGCTGCTCAGAACGTGGAGAATCAGGAGATTTTAGGTGGGCTACTCAATGTGCCGGAGCAGCAAACACGGATCGCAGATAAATGTCAAGACTGCGCTCAGAATTGTCATGCTGAAATACTTCTTTGTTCATAACCTTATACAAAGTAGTCGTGCGGCCTGACTTGGAATTCTGTTTTGGAACCTGGTCACCGTACATAAAAATGTTATCACATTTCTCGAAGTGTCGAGCGCCTTGCGAATAGTATGGTTGAGCGTCAGACAGGTAAAAGCTCGATCTGTTTTTACTAAAGATACGGCGGCTGCCAGGCGACCTAATAGAAGCCTTTAGGATTCTAAAGGTTTTCATGAATACTAATACTACTAAAGTCCTTAAACTTGCACCTGAAACATTCATGTGGAATTCTATGAAACTTCTTAAGCGTAGACACAGGCTGCTGGCATGTGAGCACTTTTTCAGCAACCGTGTCTTCAACTTCTGTGTCAAGCTTTCAGATTGTAAAATGAACCTCCCAAATGTGGTGAGCTTTAAAAGGGAATTAGACGCTTAATGGCCTACTATATTTTCGCACACTGTCAATTAAAAAAAACTTACAAAAAAACAAAAAAAACTATTTTTACATTTTCCATCTCATATCTGTCTAAACCTGGAAAACTGACAGCATCTCAGTTTGGGGACAACTGCGGTTAAGGCGAAATTTGACCAAGTTAGGCAGTTGCACCATCCTCCCAAAGAGGTCAATGTAAGGAGAACTTCGAAAAAATGCAAATAATGGATATAGATTAACTGCAGCCAAGGGAAAAGTTTAACAGGTTAGCCAGTTACTCCGTCCACCGAGACTAGCTACGACTCTTATGGTGGCAATTTTAGCTGGAACCTCGGAGAAGCTTACTAAGACCAAAAACTGCAACATTCAATTGTTGCCGGTTCACCAGTGCTGGACGAAATAATCCAGGGATTGAATGTTTTACGTCAGAAAATTGAAACACTGAACGGCAATTCCTCTGCTTTAAAATCTGGAACTAGAATTATAATATTATTTAACCGAGCGGAACCGATAATTTAGAAATTTAAGTTTCGAAGTGGTCTTAATCGCAGGTGTATAAACGACCTTCTCCGAATGGTGCGTTTGAAGCCTTCTACTTCTACAGTGCGAGTCCACCGTGAAGGAAAGTGGAGGATGGGTAACTGCCCTCTACCAACCCTTTTTTGAATTCAAAGACCAGGCGGATCGAGATGCTCTTCTGGCTGACCATATCGCCAAATCAACGATAGATATACTTCAGGTGAAGCCTGACAACCATCCGTCCCGGATTGGGCAAAACTTTTCTGTTTCAAATAGGAGAAACTTAGCGGTGGGAACATCTGTCATTCTTAAACCGGATGCATCGCAAAACGCTATTCAGTAACAAACGATCATATCGAACAGCACTTCGCCACGAGTCTTGCTGTCCGTGTAAGAGACATGTTAAGTGTTATTTACCTTCGAAATATTTCTTTTTCCTTTCAACTTTCTACTTTTATACAATACGATTTTTGTGACTTGAATTTGGGTTTTGTTTGTTTTCTCTTCAGAATTTAGAAACCTAAACTTCGATTTTTGTAATTGTCTTATTGGAAATCTTCTGTTAACATATTTGGTGAAGCTTTTGTTTTAATTCATTGTTCATGCCATTGTCGGTCATTGTTGTTGAATTTGGTTGCCATTTTGGGTACTTGTAATTGACTTGTATTTTGGCACCACTTTCGGGTGTCTTGTCTTTGATAGACATTTTGGACGGCAATTTTGGTAACTCCTTTCATTCTATTTATATCTCAGGTCGTCATTGAACTTGTTTGCATTTGATATAATTGATTCTGGAGTATTTTGGCTTCACTGTTTGCTGTACGTTTCTACACAGTTGAGTTTTGTATAATTATTGTTGTTGTAATTGTTGCTATTTACAGTACCGTATGACATCCAAATAGTGGTTTTGAATTTGTCGAACTAAGAAACGGGTGGAATACGTGTTACTAACGTTACAGACGTCACAGTCCGGCCCAGATGGCGTTGATTGTCTTTGCGCGGTAACTTCAGTAGTTGCTTTTCTACAATGTTTACGGTCTAATTTGTCAGGCAAAGGTCCATTACCCTAACGCAAGAGCCTGTAGAAACTGATGCTACTACTCTAAGTAGAACGCCAAAAAAACGTGCAGCTCCCTCGGTTGCTTCGACCGAGGGCCAAACAAGATTAGTTTTAGATGCACGAATAACCAGTGCCCAAGTATTGTACGTAAATGTATGCAGCATAAGGAATAAGTGGCTGAACTTTCTCTCTGCGTTGCTGAGTTACACCTTAGTGTTATTGCGCATTCTGAGACCTGGCTCTCTGCAATCGATGAGATGCCGATAAACATCAGCGAACAGTATCTCGTCATAAGATGCGATAGATGAGGCGGTGACGTTGTACTCATCTTGGAGTATGGTTTGCAGTGCATCGGTTCAGGTATATCTCCAGCCATTGAAATCGTCCAAATTGTTACCAGTATCCTGACTTTCTACAAGTCATCCCTCGACATTGATTGTGTCTACGTCACACCCAGTGCATTCCAACAGGAGAATATACAGATTATTAAGAGACTCGACGGTTTGTTTCAGTCAGATCACAGCGTAGTTATCTTGGGTGATCTCAACCTCACAGACATAGATTGGCCTGTCCCTACAGGTGTAGCCACCCAGCACTCTGAAACGTTTCTCGAATTTCTCCATAATCATGCGTTTCACCAGCATCTGAATGAGCCGCCAGGTTTCGTCATGGATGCACTCCATCCACGTTTGACTTAGTAATGTCGTCCTAGCTAGCAGACATTAGGCATTTAAAGTGTCTACCGCCGCCCGGCAAAAGCGTTCACCTAATGATAAGCTTCGAAGCGATATTGCGTTTTCACAAACACTTCTCTCGTTCTAGACGCAATTTTAGGGGTGAAGACTGGGGTTTACCCCTGCAGACTTCAAAATCTTCCCTTCAGTTATCTAGCGATTCCAATGTAAGGGAAAACTGGGATAGAATTTATTAGTATCTACACGAGTTACAAGACAAGAACGCTCCGTTGCAGTGTGTGAGAAGGCAACGAAGGCAAACCTGGTGGTCTCTTCGTTTCCGTAGGTCAACAGGTCAAAGGGATCGCCTATGGCGGCAATATAAGCTATTCCTGACTTCTGGTTCTTGGGCCCGCTACAAATACGCTCGGAATGCTTGTGTTCAATTATAGCGTGTGTTCAAAATGGTTTTTGTGTTATCTTTGTTTAAGAATGCTAGATCCAATCCGAAAAGGTTTTATAGCTACGCACAGTCAAAAGGAAAATCCAGGGAATGCATAAGAGATTCAAAACTTGAAGACGTAAACGTAGCTGATACCGACGTGTCTAAGGCGATTGCTTTCTCCGGATTTTTCAGTAGCGTTCAACGACAGGATAATTTTTCAAACGCACCGTCGTGTCTGTTTGGCCTGACACCTGGAGTCCATGTATTGGGTGAGTTGTCCTTCAATGTTCGTGTCAACAACTCTGAGGAACAGGATGGCATATACTCAATTATGCTTAAAAATCTTGCCGCAGTTATTACGGAACCGTTTTGCCAGCTTTTTAATCCATGCCCGCAACTATGAGTCGCTCCCAGTAAGTGAAAGGGAGCCATAGTCGTGCCAATACACGAGAGTGGTTGCAGGTCAACTGTTGGTAACTATAGACCGGTCAGCCTGACTAGCATCGTCTCAAAAGTACTAGAAAAACTATTGCATGACAAAATCTCTCAGCATCTTTATCGACATTCTCTGTTGAGTGTAACTCAGCATGGATTTCTTAAGGGTAGATCCTGCCTGACTAACCTTCTTAGTTTTCTCGATACTGCAACTAAAATTCTAGACGAATAAAAGCCAGTCGAAGACCTCTTTTCAGATTTTAGCAAGGCTTTTGATTCAGTGAGTGACCGCCTCCTAGAGTTCAAGCTAGCAGCCTAAGGCATACGGGGTAGTCTTGCTTGGATGAAAGCATTCCTTACAGATAGGACATTCAGATTTCCGGTTGGATCTACTTTATTTAACTAAACCGACGTGATCAGTGGGGTCCCTTAAGGATCCGCATTCGGTCCTATTCTATTTCTAATCTTCATTGATTGGCTTGTTAGCCACATACTGTCCTGTGCAAACTGAACTGAACTGAACTGAATCTGCCTTGAAGTGTCCATGCTTTTTTTCGCAGATAATGTGAAGTTCATGAGATCAACGGATAAAGATACCTTGATGCATGAACTTGAGCGGGTAATAAACTGGTAATACCTGTGGGACCACCCACGGAACCCATTTATAAGATCAAACTCTTATCAGCAGTGGTTGATAAGATTTTGGCTCAGGTGGCGGGGATTTCCCTCGGTGTTAACACCACACAGTGTGTTGAGGATTTGGGAGTACTGGTTAGAGCTGACTTTAAATGGGAGGACCACTGTGCCGCTGCGGCTCAGCGTGCACACAAGGTATTTCTTCGGCTGAAATCAGTGATATCGAGCAGAAGATCCGATGTATTCCTGCCACCGTAGAAGGCATTAGTTCGACTGCATCAGCCTCAGGGTTGTAAACCTTTGGAACATTCTTCCAGAAGAACTTATATCCTGCAATAACGTCTCGAGTTTTAAGCAGGGTTTAGACCGCAACTGGGGTAAGTTTTTTTCCTGAATACTCTCCTCAATTGCTATGCAAGCTTATTTATTCCATCTTTCAGCATTATCCCGTAAATAAAGTGAGGGCTAGAGTTCTCTGTGTTTTTTTGTTATACAGGATGCTAGTTCATCTGACCTCTCACCGTGTTGGTGAAGAGAAAATGCTTTTTTTTTCCAGCATCGGCCATAACGCTGTGCTCCCTATATTCTACCAGGATAATCTCTTGGCGTCGCGATCGGCGAAGTCTTCAAATAGAAAAAAAGAATAAACGTTTTGGCAGTGGTGGGTGGTTCTCTGCAGCTTTCCACCGGAAGAAATTCTAGACACTCGAATGGCTCGTTAGCCACATTCTGTCCTGTGAAAACTGAACTGAACTGAACTGAACTACATCCTGGAGCTTCGAAGGGGAAGATATGACCTGCTCCTGACACGCCGTATTCTTCTCGGTCAACATGGAGACGAGTTCCTCCAGTACTTCCGATTAGTAGGTGAGTCGAGGACTCGTGGACATGACTTTAATTTGCAGAAGCTGAGTAATGCGAGCACGCTATCCACGCGGGTGGTGAACACTTGGAACTCTCTACCGAAAGAGCTCCTGTCTCTACCATCTGAACAGCTATTCAAAAGCGCGTTGGATCAGCATTTGTTGAGACGGATGGACTTGATCCCCTGAGTGATATAGTGGTGTTCCTCTACTCTCAGGGTTAGCCTTGTCAGCAAAAGTCACCCATGTCTATTACTGTGATGGAGCTCAAACGAGATTTTATCCCTTCTGCTTTCGATTCAGAAGAAGAAGAAGAAATTCATGTAGTATCCGAAATAAGTGGTCCGAACTTTCTATCCTGGCACATGAGCTCCGGCCACATGCAATAGCACTGTCGAAAACCTAGCTATCAGAAACTGATTCTATCCCCGAGATGATAAGTAACAGATATTCTGTAGTCAGATGCGATAGACCTAGTGAAACAAATGGTGGCGGGGTTGCCATTTTTCTTGGGCTTGGTTTTCGAACTACAGAATCGAGCGTTCGGCTTAGCACGCACAACGTGCAACTATGCTCCTGCGTCATCCACTCATATAAACAATCAATTGTAATAGCGTGCGTTTATATGAGTCCTCAAGCTAAATTGCAGGATTTGAATAATCTGCTTGATAATCTCAGTTTATTGCGCTCCGAGGGGTCCCAGGTTCTTATAGTGGGTGATTTCAATTTACCCCACATATCATGGTCGACTCAGTGATCCACCGATAAATTGTCTGAGGACTTTACCGAATGGATTCACACGCATGCTATGAGCCAGCATGTCATTGAGCCAACAAGGTTTCGACAGGGTTGCTTACCTTCGTTACTGGATCTTGTAGTCTCTTCGAGTGGTGAAATGGTACGACAAGTAGAATACCTCCCTCCGCTAGGGAAGAGTGATCATATTATGATAAGCTTTCAGCTAATACTCAGGTATGACAAACCTCCTCCTAAACTGAGGCGTGATTTCAAATGTGTAGAGTGGGATCTTGTAACAGAAGAAGCTAAAACGATCCTGTCGCAATACACAGGTGAAGATGTGGCTGCTAATTGGCAGCTTCTCCATTGCTGTCTCTCGAGCTTGCAAGATAAGTTTGCTCCGTTGGTTCCTGTCCAGCGGCGCAACAAGCCAATGTGGTTCACACCTGCGATGCGTCGGGTGATTAAATTCAGGGATCGTGCCTGGAAAAGCTATAAGACTTCACAGACACAACGGTCCTGGATACAGTATAAGACAGTGAGGAATAAGGATGTAGCTATGCAACGCAAAGCGAAACGTGAATTTGAAACACGGTTGGCACGCAATATCAAGCAGTGCCCAAAGCGTTACTATAGCTATGCCCAATCTAAAGGCAAAACGCGCGAGTGGATCGGTAACCTGCAACATGATAACGGACCCCATATAGTTTCAGATGTCGAAAAGGCTTTCGCGTTTCTCAAACACTTTCAGTCAGTCCAGAGAATTGACCGCCAAATAGACCCTCCTATCACACCAGTCTCTGTAAAATCGGATGGCATTGCTGCACTCGAGGGACTATATTTCACTAATGAGGAGATTAGACTTCAGCTTGCAGCAACTAACCCACATAAGTCTGCAGGCCCAGACGGTATTCACCCTCAGTTTATTAGGAACTTGGCGCCCGTACTAGCTGAGAGCGGGGTCGTCTTTTTAACGCATCGCTGGTGCATGGAGTTATTCCGAGTGATTGGAAGCTAGCCGATGTTATCCCGATACACAAAAGCGACAGTCGTTCATCTGTCTGTAACTATAGACCGGTAAGCCTTACTGTCATTCTGTGTAAGATCTTAGAGAGGCTGATCAGAGATCGGATCTGCAGGCACTTAGTTGAGTTTAAGTTGCTGGACTCTGCTCAACATGGCTTCCTTAAACGAAAGTCGTGCCTAACAAACCTCTTGGGCTTTCTAAACGAGGTCACCAAAAATTGGATAAGGGCCAACAGGTTGAGGTTTTCTACTTGGACTTCTGCAAGGCTTTCGACTCAGTGAACCATAGACTGCTCGCTACCAAACTAGGCTATATGGGTATCCCTGGTCCTCTAATGAACTGGATAGTAGGCTTCTTAAGCAACAGGTACTTTCGTGTCAGGGTGAGCAGTACGTACTCACCGAAAGTAAGGGTTACAAGTGGAGTTCCGCAGGGATCTGTACTCGGGCCGCTACTTTTCCTTATTTTCATCGATGACTTGGCAGCGGCGATTAAGTGTCCCTGCTACATTTTTGCGGATGATGTCAAGTTTATTGGATCACCGAACGAAAGTGATTTTATTGACGATATTGAAAAGGTTATCAAGTGGTCTGTTATATGGGATCTACCAGTTAACTTCTCAAAAAGCTATCTCTTGTCGAAAGTCGGCAAGAAGCTGGAGGTAGCTGGCCCAGATGGTACACTTGTGATAACTGGGGTGCCGAGAGTACGCGACTTAGGTATAGAGATTTCTGCGGACTTCAAATGGGCTGATCAATGTGCAGCTGCTGCACATCGTGTTAGGAGCGCGCTGTTTCGCCTTCGATCATTTTTATCCTGCAGGTCCCCGGAGGTTTTCATACCGATATACAAGGCTGTCGTTAGACCTCATCTCGAGTACTGCATTCA